>QODF01000009.1:5295133-5371273 GCA_024372805.1 Oostethus manadensis | reverse complement strand
GGATTTGGACGCGGTGAAGCCGATGGAACCAAAAGCAGCCGGTGTGAGGCGCCGCCGTGCACTCAGGCCACGGTTGGCTCTGGACGGTGGTCTTTTTGGCGTCGCTCATGAAAGAAACATCAGGCGCCTCCCGTCGATATCGGCCTTGATGAGAATGGAAAAACAAACACGCCGGCGTTTCTTTCCGTCCCCCGTGAAATTATCTCCAACGTGATGTTTGAGCGGCTTTTTTCCCCAAGCGTCCCCTCAGGACGACAACACGGCGGCGCCGGCCCGCCTTGATAGAAGCGCTGAATATTGATGGCGTCATTACTCAAGGACACGTGGACATGCGAGACTCCCTTTGTGAAATGCTCTGCTATTTCGCCGCCACCTGATAGACGCGCTGAATGACTTGACAGGCATAGTGTACACACACACACACACACACACACATTCTTTCCCACGTGGTAGCCATACTTTGGTTTGGAGGTAAGTGCAGTTTGTGGACACCTGGAGGTAGGAAGAAGTGGCAAGAAGAAAGTAGGATGTGACATCACTCCAGCGAGGTGCACTGTTAGCATACACGGGGCGTGCAGAAGAGTGCAACTTAGTAGAAATGATATCAGTGCACAGCCATATATTTTTTCATTGTACTTTTCTTAAAAGTAAAATCTCTTGCAGTCTGGTTCTCGTGGACCCGTTACCGCCTTGTCCCATGACACTCCTATCATGTGGGTATGAATACTTGCTAAATATAGTGGCAGCCCATAAATGCAATACTTGCGACTGTTTTGCTCATTTCCTCCTTCCTGGCAACACAGAAAGCAACGTCAAAAATACAGCAGCTCCGATACGTAGCATTACACTTCGTTAGTGGCCGAGTGTGTGCTGAAGCCAGTCGCTAGCCAGTAAGGTGTCACTACACCACTAACAGACTTCTTGGGTGTAACCATGTTAATAACAATAATAATAACAACAACAATGTGGTGTCACTACACCACTAACAGACTTCTTGGGTGTAACCATGTTAATAACAATAATATTAATAACAACAATGTGGCTGTGGCTTAGTTACTATGCAGGCCACATCATAAATGGAGGTTATAATAAATGAGGTTTTTCCGCAAGGCTTTCTAGGCAGAATAGGTGTGTCGCATTGCATGCCATCCTGGCTGCCTCTTCCTGTCTTTATAGCTTTAGAACACACGCAAAGGAGACGTGCTCATGCCTTGCGTAAGGACTGGGGATGATGGGCAGTTTTCCTTTAATGGCCCAGCAACGTTTTTGCCACTTTCTGTGAAAACAGGACCTTTGGTCGTCCATGTCTGCTGCTAATTTTATGCCTGCTGGCTGCACAACGTCAAGCTAGCGTGTTAATAATGAAGGAGGACCAGAACTTTCTTCACTTCCTCCTCCGGTGTTTAATAATTGGCTGCAAAAGCGAATCTCCATTCCGTGTTTTTATTGCCTCCTGAGTTCCATTATTCACTCATCAGTCTTGCGGTGAGTGAGCGGGGGGTTAATCATAAAGCATGTCGAGGTAAATACGCCCGTGCATTCACTTTGCAAATGAAGCGTCTCTGCGGTGCGTGCTAATGTTTGCTGCACCCGGCTGATTGATGACGCGCCGATCTGCGGCCAGTACGAGCGGCTGACCACGGCAAACAAAGTGCGTCCGAGCGGTCTCTTCTGCTGTGATAGCATCGTCCAATATGCTGGCTGGTGGGGGGCGGTCAGGGAGGAGGGGGTAACGTAGCGAGAATGAAAAAAGGCACAAACACCGGCAAATGATTGCATTAGCGCCACGCGGCTCGCGCTGACTTCCACGTGATTTTCTTGTGTTTAGGGCACTGTGCTGCTTTTATTCTTCTGATTATTACACAAACAGCTTATTGCAGACTTTTCACTGCAGCTGAGAGTGCTGGCCCGCCCTCCGGGGGCCGACTGCTTTGCAGGTCCTGAGCCCGCCTCCTTTAAGATGGTGGGCGGAGCTTTGGGCAAAGCTCAAATAGCGGAATTGCATGAAAGATGCACCGCATATTCCTTTCAATGGTGTCCGATATGACATCCCACCTTTCCCACCTTTTTCTGCTTGTTTGTGCTCAAAATAACTTGAAAAGTTTGGATGTAATTTGCAGGAGTTGATGTGCGATATTCAAGAAGTGATTGCATCTTGAGGGTGATCCAGATCAGCGTCTGAATCCAGGAATTTCTAAAAGGATTCTTTAACATTGCGACATTTAACATTGCTGTTTCGGGCATTTGTGCATATATCTCCACAAAATATGGTCAGCACAAATTTAGGTGTAAGAGTACCTTGTCCACAGCTGGAGGTTAGAAGGAGCGGAAGAAATGAGGAGGTGACCAAGTGTACCTGTTGATTAGTCCTAATCAAAAATCCTGACATTACTACGAACACATCACTACTATCAGGAGAACCAGAGCATAGAGGGGGAGGAGCCACCTGCTGCAGCCCAGCAAGGTGCACTGTATTTGGGCACACACTCCGAGCAGTCGGTGTTACGCCACCGAGGTCTCTGGCAAACCTTTTTGCGCTTTTCAAATGCTGTGGTGCTGGCGTTTCAGGCGGCTGATTAGGTTCTATGCGTGTCTTTTTTTTACCCTCATCGTGGTGCATTTGGTAATGCTTACTGATGATTACTTACTACTTTTGCCATCTGATTTTTAAATGTCGCAATGGATTTGACTGTTCATCTATCATCCATCCTCTTCTGCTTATCTGGGGGATGCTTGCGGGGGCAGCAACCTAAATAGTCCAGCCCGGTGAATCCCGTGGCATTCCCACCTCTTTCTGAGGCCTCCTACCAGTTGGACGTGCCCCGAACACCTACCCAGGGAGGCGTCCGCAAGGCATTCTGACCCGATGCCCGAGCCTCCTCATCCGGCTCAATGTGGAGGTGCAGAGGTTGTACTCCGAGTCTCTCCCGGATGACAGTGCTTCTCACCTTATCTCTAAGGTGAGACTACGGAGAAAACGCTTGTCCAGAGTGAGAACGCTCCGACTCCTTATCCCGACTAGCATTCTTTCAAGATGGAGGTCAAAGGTGCGACAACGTGTCAATCTTGTGGCCCGTGCAGTCGGTGCTGCCCCCAGGAGGCTGACATGTCAACCCGCATGTTGGACGGGCAGCGCCAACAAACAAAATGTCAGCCACAGCTTTTTGTCGCGGGATGCATTCAGCCACAATTTGTCACCTCAGCTCGGAGCTAATTTGGCTTTTTCAGCCTCTCTTCAAGTGTTGAGCGTCTCCGGCTTTCGGGGGCGAGGAGGCGGGAGGCGGGGCCTTCTTCGTGAGGCGCCGTGGGCGAGGTGTGCAGACCAGGTGCGTTTAGGGAGCGTGAGATTTTTCAAACTTGTGTTTGTGTTTCACCTGCGGCCTGAACTGCGGCTCACAAATTATTCATGTGGTGTCAACGTCAAGAAGGTGTAGGAGCAACATCTGCCTGGAGGGACAGAGAGACAACTGTGTGTGTGCGCACGCCGTTGTGTACTAAGAAAACAGCAGCTTTGTGTGCGACTGTGTGTGTTTTGCAAGCATGTGTGTGTAATTCCCTCTCCAAATCAAAGTCCCTGACAGCTGCCTTAATGCCGGCCGCCTCTCAGGTGATGAAGGGCCCGCCGCCCGTCGCCACGGATACCTCCATCACCCTACCCAAGCTCCCCCTGTTGATGGCGAATCAATCACTCCGTCCGCTCGCTATCCCTGACACCTGCATGTATAATTAACGTTTATTCCCTCGGACCTCCCGGCTGAGATTCTTGGAGGAAGAAGATGAATATGAAATGGTCATCCATATTTCACAAAGGTGTTGGAACGCTCCTCCCCTGCGGGCGGCCAGTGATGGGGAAGAGCACGAGCTCCACAAGGCACAACACTTGTACCCTGAAGGCGGTGCGGATAAAGGTCTTTAGCTCCTAGGGATTGTTTCCCGGATAAAACAAGTTCTTAAAAACTTCACATAAAAATGAGCCAAATGAGAAGGGCTCTCTGAAGGCTCACCAAGGTCCGGCTCAACCTCAAAGAGTCATGGACGTCCAGTTGACAGTCCAGTCCGGAGTGGAAGAGGAGCTGCCTGAACCAGTTGGGTCACACGAGCTCAACTCTGCCGCCGAACGTTGAAAGATCCAAGAAAGCGTCGGAAAGGACGGGGTGGGCACTTCACGTCATACTTGGAACGGATCTTCGTGGCTGGTACCAAACGTGGGACCAGAAAGGTGTCATTAAAAACTGCTACTGAAGGTGACAACTTGCGCTTGCCTAGGCGGCCATATTGAAGGACATACAATTGGGGAAGGTGTTGCCATGGAAACAAGCAGTATTAGTGTTTCTGTTCATATAATGCAAGTACATCTTTGCCCTTAATGTGTCGGAGAGAAGAGTGCCTTCCTCCGCGAGGTTGAGGCAGGTTAATCCCGCCTTTTGTTCGCCGGGGCGAACAGCGCCGAGCCGATGGGTTGGCCGAGAGCGCCGCGGCGGAGGAGACATCAAAGGTCAGCGACTCGAACATCTTCAAAACAAAAGCGGCGAGGTGGCGGCACGGGCGCTGCTCTGCCGTGTTGGCAGCGACGGAAAGAACTTCCCCCGCTGCTAAATGAAGGGAGTAAAAGAGCAGGCCAGCAAATGCTGCTGCTTGTCTATGTTGACACCTCCTCAGGTGCCTTCACACTTGCAGCCCGGCAAGTCTGAAGGGGTGGGAGAAAATAACTGCAAAGCGCTGCATTCGACCAAATGCACCCCAAGAAGAACAGTTCCCCTGAAAAGGTGTTTTGGTGCAACCAGCAGCCGGCTTGCAGTAAACACAGGCTGACATATCATGTGTGGCTCAGTAGGTACGCCGGTCGTGTTGACACCAGGAGGCGTGGGAAAGTGTGTCATGGCGATGTTTGACATTTAACTTGCTGTGGAAGTGAGAAGACAAACAGCGACTGATTCTTTCCTTCATTACATTCGATGTTTCCGTGTCACCGCGCTCCTGGAGGAAGCCCTAACTCTGCCTCATTGCTCACCGCCTGTCCATCAAGCGTGAGCACTACACGCACACACATTCCCCGTTGTGATTCTGGCTGCAAATCACAGCATCTGAGCCTGAATCAGCCGCTCTTTCACACACGCAGGGCGCCGCCAAAGCTGCTCGAGTGCTGCTGGTTCGGTGATGACAGCACTTGGGCTAAATAAAGTTTGTGTTTCAGGTGTGTGTGTGTGACTGTAATTAAGCTCCGTCGGGGGGCCCAAAGCGCTAACTGCTTGAATTTGCACCATTTGCAAAGAAACCGAAGGTGAAAAAGTCTTTATTGTCCATCCCAGAATCCACACATTAAGGCGGCCGTTCCTACCTGAAGTAACCCATTTGGGAGAATTCACCGCACTGGGAATTCACCCAAATGAGCACGATTCGGAACCTGACATGCTAGAAAAATGGCCGACACTACGGCGCAAAGGATTTCTGGTCTGTGCCGTAAGATGCGGGAGGATCCACTGGCGACTTGCTAAGCAACACAAAACCCGTTATGACCCGAACATCCAATTAGCTCTAGCAAACATTCACTTTAAGAGGAAGGACCTGCTACCAAATGGGGGGGTCGTCACAGTGACTCCTCGGCGTGTGTGCCCCAAAACAGTGCACCTTGCCGGGTTAGGCCAGGTGGCTCTTCCCTCTGTACACTGTGGTTCTCCTGACCTCTGTAACGGCACACGGGCAGCTCGGCGCGCGTGCCCGACAACAGTGCACCTTGCCGGGTTAGGCCAGGTGGCTCCTCCCTCTGTACACTGTGGTTCTCCTGACCTCTGTAACGGCACACCGGCAGCTCGGCGCACGTGCCCGACAACGGTGCACCTTGCCGGGTTAGGCCAGGTGGCTCCGCCCGCTCTGTACTCGGGTTCCCCCGACAGCAGTGGTAGTAGTAATGTCATGACATTTGGACTAACCATACGTACACTTGGTCACATCCGCATTTATTGCACTACTTCTTTGAGCAGTTAAATTTAGGGTCGATTAGAAAGTCGGTTATTGGTACCATATCAGTCTTTAAAATCCAAAAGCCATCGGTATCGGTAAAAGACAAAAAGATATCATGCATCACTAGTGCTGAGCAATATACTTTTTTCCCGTGAATTGTGCACTTTTACTCGGCTCGGCTCGCTTGAGAGAGTGCAAATGAACACTTGAGGTGTTTGCTACGCGGGCCAAGGTGACCGCTCCTCACTTCAGCTAGAGGTCACCTTGAATTCATTCTACAGTAAGCTGGAAGTGTCTGGCGCACGGGCTACGTGCACGATGGCCATGATGAACCACAGTGTCTCTCAGGGCCCCGAAATGCATGCCTTGGCTCCAATGGCGCGCCCTACTGGCTAAATAGTATGAATGCAGAAATCCTATCCGAGATGTGCTGATTTCCAGTGATCTGATGTGTGTGCGTGCGCGCGTGTGTGTGTGTAATCGACAGTGTAAATTGAATTTCACCTTCAGGGACAATAATGGACTCTACTTTCCACTTGTGAAGCGTTCCTATCACGTCCGCATCTCCAGCTGGATGATTGGCTGCCTCCGCTCGTAGGCTGAAAGCTCTGCTGAGGCCTAAGAAGCCTCCCAGCTGAGGAGGAAGAGCAGGAGGAGGAGGAATCTCTTCAGGGAAGCTCTTGTCTGTTAATTAGCGGCGAGCAGATGGAAGAAAGTCCGCACGTCGCAGGGGATCAATTCTTCTCAAGAAGCTACAGCCGCCTTTATTTATTTCTTAGCTGGGATCGTGTCACATCCCCAACGTGCGAGCAGGAGGAAGAGGAGGAACCCCCAGAGGAGACGGGACACGAGAGGCGTCGACTCTAGCTTTGTTCAGCTGCTGAAGTCTGGAGTTGAGTTACTTATGCCGACTTTGTTTACAAGCATCTGTTTACATCCTCCTCGCGCTTGTGTCTCTACACGCTCGTTTCTCAACAAGCCGTAACCCGGCGGCGGCTTGCCAGCGCGCCATTCTCGCCAACAGCTGTGGCGTGCTGTGAAAGTTGCTGCAGAAGCTCCTGTGGAGGCCTCGGTACCATCTTTGCCCCACCGAGGTGCCGCTTCTCATGCACTTAAACATGAAGAAGTACGCTTTCTCAGCAATCAACAGCATCTGGAGTGTTCGGGTCCACTAGTCAGGTTCTCTCAGCTCTAGAAGCCTGCTCGGATTGGAGGCAAAAGCTCCTTTAAGACAACCTGAGCAGTCTAGGTGCGTTTGATCCAATGCCCTCAGAATACAATGACTTGGATGGATGGATGACAGATGTTCACAGGCATGAAGAAGGACCCTCCATGGTCAGGTCCTGCATGCTTGTGATGCCCACAGCTCACCAACATCTGGGATTTAGCTTAGCAAGTATGTACTGCGTGCACAGAAGTATTGCACCAGCTACAGCAGGGGTCTCAAACTTAACTTACCCGGAGTTTGGGGGGAAGTAGCGTCTCGGTGAGGCATTAAGTTTTCACTCTGTTTCTGCTAAATGATGAAATGGTCAACAAACAACGACAGGGAATGCAAGTCGCTCTTGATTCCAAAAGAAACTTGCTGTGAGCTATCTCGACACATGGAAAACCGCAGGAGGTCATTACCCAAAAGAACAGAACTAATGCTACGTCCATCACAGCATGGGCTGCATGCACTTCTTGGCAGCCAGAACAGCTTCTGGGAAGACGTTTTACAACATGTTGGAGTGTCCGTGGGGGCTTTCTCTAGTTCTTCCACAGCAAACTCCTTCAAGCATTCTGTTATGGAGCTTGCTTTGTGTACTGGGAACATAAGAGTCTTTCTCTACAAGAGTCTTTCTCTACCTTGTATGTTTCTACAAGGTTGGAAGACAACTGTCCAAAATGTCTTGCTGAGACTCAGGGTCAACTAAGGACTCCAGTCCAACCTCTGATTGGTTAATTCATGGATGAGGAGCCGCGTCCACCAAGTTGACACAAGAGGAGGAGGGTCGTGACGAGAAAAGGTCTGTCTTTGTAACGGAGAAGATGAGTCTTGAAGACCGCAATCGGTAAGTGAACGGCGGACGACCAGAGACGTGACGCCAAGAAGTACGGACGTATAAAAACAAAAAAAACAAATTGAGGCAATTTAGGAGCTCGGGAGCGGCGTGGCAATTAGGCCTGGAAAAAGGGGGGAATGATAGGGTAAGAGAAAGAGCGAGAGGACGAGCAAACCGCAAATACTTTGGTGGGTTCAGCCGTGCGTGACTTCTGTGTAAAATAATCCAATAAAATTAATCCTATTTTACAATCCAACAAAAGCCAGAAGCAAACATCTGATGCTCATTGGCTGATCGGGTCAAGATTGAAACAGAACCTTTGACCAAGCCACCAACATGGGATGGGCAAACGTTTTGACACTTGGGCCACATTGGGTTAAAAAAAATTGGCGGAGTGGTCGTCCACGTGCCGGTGGCTATCAAACAGACCTGCTTGCTCACGGTGCAACGAAACTCAACAACACATCCACAGCAAGCTAATGCATCACAAATAAACTAGCACCACTACTACGGCTATGCGGTGATTAAACAACAACATAAAACTCAACTTACAACTGTTATTTCCAAATAACCACAAGGCATGCTTGGTAGTCCAGCAGTAGGTAGGGTACTTTGTGCACTGTGGGTACGGATGTGGTGCTTTTTTGTACGAGCTACCGAATGCATCTGACTTTATCTATCGGACTACTAGTCATGTTGCCAGCTACAGTTTTGATGTTAAATCGTTTAATTAGGAATTTGGAAATGCCTGGCGGGCCTCACCGAGACGCTTGGCTGGCCTGATGTGGCAGGCGGCCCGCAGTTTGCCCACCCCTCGTGCTTAGCGTCCATCGTCTCTTTTCCGTATGGCACGACGGCATTAACTTGAATTTGACTTTAAGGATTATTTCAATGCTTATCGCTTTCTATGTCACAACTTGACAAATATTTCAAGCAGGATGATAAACTCAAACTGACCTTTGACTGCAGCATGGCTGACCCCAGATCAGCTTGCCTCTGGAAGATCAGATTAAAGGCTTTCAAGTGGAATTACTGTGATGTCAGCGCAGAGCAGAGATTGAAGCACATCAGCCCTGAAGATATTCAATTAAAACGGGAGAGAATTTGGAATATTAATGGAGAATTTACATGTGGTTAGCACATAAAAGTGCCGAGCGGCAGACAATCGCTCCCGACTGAGAGATCCTATCAGGATCCAAAGAACTTTCACAGATGTTCCATCGCCTCCAAAGAAAGAGGAAGCGTTTCCAAGCAGCACGGGACACTGACAACCTTCCAGTGGGGGTGAAAGTATTTCATCTCTTTAACTACAAAGGTGTGAACCGTACATCATTGTTTTGTAAAGCAGACAACGTAAAACAAACAAACTCCAGAAGAAACCATCAATGGTTAGAAAAGATCACGGTTCAATTATGGCTCCCTCGCTACAGCAAATGAATAATGATGGCTGTTTGGTGCTCTATTACAGTAGTAGTCAACACATATTCCAATACAAATGATAGGTAGCATTGTGGTCACTAGGCGGCAACGAGGAATTAGCTTACATGACATTACCTTAACACTGCATGAGGCTTTTGGTATCTCAGCTTGCTTGAGTCCTTTCAGCATAAGAGTTGCAATGTGATGTGTGTTATTTCATGTCTACGGAACTCTAATAATGTGAAAAAACGATGAGCATTTCTATATTCCAACTACAAAAAGATGAACAGTGAATGCGATATTGCAGAATTTACTGGGGTCGGGTCTGGAACCAATTTACTGCTGTAAACAAGACACCCCCGTAGATTAAAGTTTTTGATCCTCTACCAACCAGCAATCCCTGTGAACCCCCCCAGGGTGGTTATGTGACCAGGAAACCCACAAACGAGTTTTGTCCCTTTAAGAAAATCCTCCAAATCTCAACTCATGTGAATAAAAAGACTATCATGGACGAGACCAAAGAGCTGACCTCTGGAGTGCAGAGCTACCCGGGACTGGAATGCACCAGAAGAGCATAAAAAAGAAGCTTTATGAGAAAAAATAAGCGATCAATGGAACAATTACCCTCACTCTGGAGCTCCATGCAAGATTTCACCTGGTGGGGTAAGGATGATTGGGAGAAAGGGAAGCAGCCCACAATGACGAGGTAGGAGCTCCTCAATGGATCTCAAGGAAAGGTTCCCCCCGCTCAAGAAGGTACAGACCCACCTTAATGTCCATCCATTTTCTTCTGCTTCCAAATTTGGGTCGCAACGCCACTGTTCAGGTGTCTCAGCGATTTCACCGGAACCTGAACGGACGTGACCAGACGCGAGCTCTGACGACAAGCCGACGTAAGACCCGAACATCAGTGACTCGGCGGGACAGCACTAGTCTGACCCGGTTGTGTTAGGCGAGGTTTGTCGCGTGTCGATCGAGTGCCCTTTCTATGCCAGCTTTTCTGCTGCCATCAAATACTTACCTCCACAAGATGCAAATTCCTGCACAACCTTTGTCTAATATGGTTTCTACCTTGAACATGATGGATGTCCCAAGGTTTTTACCATGCTATTCATTAAGCATTTCCACAAGAAGTTACAATAAAGTTCCTCTCCATGGTCTCTTCTTGCTTTCTTCTCACCTCCCTCATCTTTAAACCTTACCTTCGGACTTTTACACCACAATCAGCCAACGTCTTCATCAACATAAACCGCGCCGAGACAGAAGATTAAACAGTAATAATGATGTAAAGCACGGCACGTAATAAAAGCGGCGGCAGCGGCTCGGGTGGCGTCGAAGGCGGCAAACAGACAGCGGCGTCATTCGTCTGTTTTATTTCATCTTTCATTGCCAAACTCAGCTCTAGATTAGCTCGGCTGGTGTCTCGCCGCCTTCACGGTCACCACATCACACGTTTAACAAGCCAAGTTCCACGCTGGTGAACTTCTCATTTTCTTATCATCACTTTAATTTTCCACTCTGGAGTCACTCGGCTCTCACCTTTCACCCCTTTGCTGTTCTCACCTTTTGCATTCTCCTGTCGCTTTTTTTGATGCATGACATGGTCCAAAGGTCTCACACACAGTCTAGATCCATGCAGTCAATACATCATTGACTTTCCAGATGGTTTGGCCGCTGTTCCGTCACTTATTGACAAAGTAAACATGACATGACGGAAACAAGGGTAGCGGAAACAAAGACTCCCACCTGAATGACAGCCTCATCCGACCGCAAGCATGAAGCCAACAATCATCTAAAGCACGTTCAACGAGCAAGTGAAGATGGTGGAGATGATTCACATGGACAAGAAAACAGCTGAAATCCAGACGGTGCGGGTTGTCCAAAGTTTCCCCTCCAGCCACGTAGAGAAAAACGAAAGGATGAAATGTTGATATTTAGTACAGTAGATATGCTAACAAGTGATATTTATTTCATGTCATGTTGCTGAAAAAACACAGTATTCATCTCAACTTCACTCTTTATATCCCTTTTTGCCTTTCTAAATATTTCACGTTTCTCAAAGCATTGCTGTAATTTCTAGATTTGTATTTGATGTATTTTTACAATATTATGACTTTATTCTCCTATTAGAGCTTTCCACCCAGCCAAATTGCATGTTTTTTTTATATTTCAACTCTGTGCTAGAAGATGACATGATTTTTACTCAGAATATGATACACTTATTCTCATAAAACTGCATGTTTTTTCTTGTTAAAACACAATCTGTTTTTTCCGACTAGTTCACCTTCTTTCCTGTAATTCTGACTTTAGTTCCATAAAATGCTCTCTCTTTCAAAAATGCCAACTTTACTCATTATTTACTTTGTTTCTCGTATTACATTAAATATTACTTCAAACATCTTTCTTTAGAATGTCACTACTAAGATGACATTACACGCATAATGTTATGTTACATTATTCTTGTGAAATTACAAGTTTTTGCTCTTAATATTTTGACTTCATTCTTGTTTTTTCTATCTGTGTTGCTCTTCTTTTTGGTAGTATTTTCATGTAGTTATATTTGCAGAATGCGGCAAAATAACAAAAACAGCCCCTGGCCCGCGCTTTAGACACCTGTGGTCTTTGACGTTCTAAAAGAACCACCAGCCATTCTTCACACAGACCGAGTCACCAACATGTGGATGCTTTGTCGGAGGAATTAATTCCACGGACCAATTTGGTAAGCTCGCTGTTTGGGCATACAATAATCGAGACAGTGTATGAAGATATACAGATATATCTGCAACCGTTTGCCACAAAAAACAAATCATATAAAATCCGGGGCGTAAGAAAACCGACGTTCTGCTGTTGGACTAAAATGTGTGGTCTTACGGGGTCTCACATGGTTACATCTACTGCGGCTAGACAACAATGTGTCCGTGCTAGTCTGGGGCTCAGCACCAGGGACAGCTGCACTTTAGTACAGCCGAGTCCGCCATGTGACCTCAGGTTCAGAACCACGGACAGCTGCACTGCAGAACGAACCGAGGGAGTCCTGCCATGTCCGCCAGAGCTTCAACCTTCTTCTGTCCCGTCTTCACCCAACATCCAGCGCTGGGAATTGTCACCCAAGTAAGAAATGAATGATAAAATTGCTGCTTTAATCATATTTTCACTTAAATGTAACTAAATATGACATCTGTCCATCGCAACTAGAGTTCGAGCCAAGGTGTTTGTGCGTGAGGTCCTCATCCATCAGCACGTACTGAAACAGGCAGCAGCTCCCTGACTGCTGGCTAAGCAAATTAACAAGATTCACTTACACACACACACACACACACCTAGACTAGCATAAAGCAGCCGGTGGGCGACGCCTCCCAGGACAGCGGCAGTAGCTCTTGGCTGCAAGGAAGGCGTCACATCTGCTGGTGTGCTGGCTCTGCTGCGGTGTTGTTGCAGCTTCGCACAGACAATAATGTGCACAACCTGACCACACACAGATGCACAACTGCATAATAAAACACAAGAGAAGGAGCAATGCATGGAGGACGACCCGGCTGGTCAACACGTTTGATCAGCTGAATATTTTATGGATTGTAAATTTGTTTAGCATGGATGCATTCGCCACATCATGCCACTGAAACAACTCTGAACTTTGAACTTTTGAGTGACACCTCACTTGGTAGTTTACCCAGTTTGCTGTGACACAATACCCAATTACCAGTAACTGTCGTGCGTAACTAAGTCCTAGTCCCTTTTCCGACGTGACGTAGCTTGAACCAATTGAGTCCGCTTTCCAGGAGGCCCGACACACTGAACAGGCCGAGAGTAAAAGGCTGGGTGACCGTAACAGCGAGAAGGTCATGGACGCTGCCTCATTGTGTCCCGTCAACATCCTGTCTTTGTTTTCCAAACCATCATGACAAATGGCGTTGGAAGCCATGGACTTTTGTTGGCGTGGAGTTTGTGAAGACTATGGGTCTCCAAATGGAACATCAACATGTTCTTTTGAAGGCACCAGTTTCTAAAAAAAATACAGGCAAAGCTAAAAGAAAGCTGTTAGAATGAAGAATCATTAAACAATCCTTACTCATGTATCCTAATATTCATTTCTTTTCCGAGGGATGTTATTCCAACGTAAACCTACTTTGCTTCTACTTCTCTCTCCCGCCTCTAATCCCGCATTGTTTTCATTTCAAGGTTTACAAGAAGGTTGCCGTGAGGATTCAGCCCCCCCCCAATCCATCTGCACACCTTATCTCCTCCCTCAGCGATCACGTTGAGCACAACAATGTGAGCTTCTCTTACAAGACTAAACATACGCCGGCGAGCGGGAGAAGATTGGCTGCCAAACCTCGCAGCACATCGAGGCGAGCTTCCAAAAAATGGGAAGACGTCCTCAGAGAGGAAAGACAAAACGATCACGGCAGGTGCACTTAAGTGTTTTCCAGTTGGCAGCCGAAGAGGAGGAGGAAATGTTCCGGGCTCAAATGAAACACTTCCTCCTCGCAAGCAAGACGACTAAACACACGCGTTAATGCTTCCACTCCTCAGGGAGGAGGAGAGGGAGCTGAAGATGAACTCCCCGAGGCAACCCAGCAGGTGGAGGAAACACACACACCTGCACGCACACACACACCTATCATGCTGTAGAAGTCTTTTCTTCCGTGGAATTCTTTGCAAAGAGACTGGGAAGCTAAAATACACTTTGACAGTCAATCAATCTCCAATCAGAAAGGTTGACTGACAACAGGACAGTCTCACCGGTTCTCAATAAGCGTCCCGCGGGCCACATGCGGCTCACCGAAGCGCGCCATGTGCAGTCGTCCCTCATTTATGGCAGTTCATTGGTTCCCGACCCACCCCCGATATGTGAATTTCCGCGAAGAAGGGCTCCATATTAATTAAATAAAATATTTTTGTAATTAGAGCTTTAAAAAATGGTTTCTGACTTTCAAAATACAGGTTTTAACATTATTAGAGCCCCCTAGACATGACATAACACCCCTACAGTCACCTTTATACGTCATCCTTCTTTGTTTAACAATGTGCAGAACAGAATACGGGATCACAGCGAGGACATGACAGACGTGGCCGCTAGCACAGCAGGCTATTTAGTTAGCATCTCCAATTTACTTGTTTAAAATTTAAGATAGCGTTTCAAACACAGTGGGGAGAAGGACAAAGAAGTCAAGGGCTTTCCACTTCCACACAGAATGAGAAGATAACCTTTTATCGCTTGATCTCAGCCGTGGCACATCCGTCTCACCGCCATGGTGTGTCCGTCAAAGCCATGGCACGTCCAACTCAGCCATGGCATGTCGGCTCTGGTCGGCTGGCTCAGTAGCCAATCACCATGCAGTGTGAAAGGTGATGTAATGTTTTTGGCTTCCTTGTCCTTCTTCCCTGTTTGACACGCTTTCTTAAGTTTCCAAACGGAAATTGGGGAGGCATGTGTGCTAGCGGTGGCCGTCTATCATGTCCTTGTGGTGATCCCCCGCATGCTCAGTGTGACATAAACAAAGAATAATACAAGTGAAAAGGTGAAAGACATAAACAGCTTTTCTGTGCTCTTACTATGAAAAGACTCAGTTTATTATTGTCGATTCTACTTGGCAGAAATCCACTTATCATGGTCAAGCCTGGAACCGGTTAACCGCCATAAACACGGGATAACTAGTAGTAGTGCAAAATAAGTACGCAAAAGCACCAACGGAGAAATATTTACAAGACATAGAAGAGAGTAGGGATTACCATTGGAGCGATATTATATTATTCATACATGCTTAAGCTGCCCACCTCCACCTTTCAGTAGTGCTATTAATACGCAGCTAGAAGGTACCTGCTGTCCTGGCTGCGTGTGAGTCAACAAGCAACACTGTCTGCTCGCCACCCCGAGCTCCTACGGA
Source organism: Oostethus manadensis (assembly GCA_024372805.1). NCBI lineage: Eukaryota > Metazoa > Chordata > Actinopteri > Syngnathiformes > Syngnathidae > Oostethus > Oostethus manadensis. The sequence goes on along the minus strand of QODF01000009.1, from coordinate 5,355,960 downwards.
AAAGTTTCTGCTCCACTAGCGTACAGGCATCGTCTCCCGTGAGCGCTATTGCCATATTATATACTTTTTAGTCTCATCAAAGGAATCCAATGAGGAGTTTGCCAGCCTTGCAGTCAAACCGCTCGCTCTAATGAGTCGACGCGTTGACACGAGACGCCTTGCGTTATTTCAGGCGTCCATGTTGTGCAGGAACTGCATGCGCGGGCGCCAATGGCAGCCTTTGACTTGAACATGCTTGTTTTCTCTTCCACTTTGTGCCAAAAGACAAAAGCATCTCAACGCTAATGAGCCGGGAGCGCAGCTCGGGCCGGCTTATGGCGCCATCATCTTAACAAGGCAGCACGAGGCGACCACCTGAGAGAAAAACGCTCATCCATTAGCGTCTCATGTCTGTGCGTGTGACAAGACTTTGTTTACCGTCAATCTTTACGTTGCGCTCCTTATTAGCGCCCCTCGCACTTTCACTAGCTCAGCCACAAGTCCATTAGAGAGCAGCACAACCCAACACTTTTATTCCAGTAAGCATGGTGGCATTACCACACCTTACCCACAGGGCCTTGGGAACTTCTCCTGGACATCATCAAGTAGCTATCTATCTTCACTCATTAGGGGTGCCCCCTGCAACATCTCCACATAGCCGGCTGCCGTTTGGCGCACAACCTGAGTCCATCCTTCCACTGAAGGATGATGATGGTGCCGTGTGGAAAACATCTCCGGCGGGATCCTTGCCATGCCAGTAACGGCGGAAGCCATCAGGACCGCCGAGGGAGAATAAAAGTATCTTCCACCTTCCAATGTCCCACGTTTGGTTCTCTCCTGCAAATTCCAAACCTTGAAAACGAAAAGGCAGTTGAAGAACTTTTTTTCTTCTTAAAAGCCTTCTCTGGCAGATGGGGTCTCATAGTTACTGGACTGCACTCGGCACCACTATCGACCTGCATTTGGGCCGAGGATGGTCCTGTGTCCTGACCTTCAGGCTCATTTTTTTTTTGACTTTTTGGAGGTTCAGGATGTGTGAAGAAGTTAGAAATGTAGCAGCAACGGCGCAGAGGCTGCGAAAGGTCTTGCTTACAAAGCTTCAAAGACAGAAAGCTCTTTTGCCTTGGCCATCAAGAGATCATGACAGTGTGAATGCCTGACACTAAATCCCATTCAAGCCACGTTTTACCTTTAAGAAGAAGGCAAGAAGGGCAAGGTAATGCTATTTAGTTCTTCTTCTGCAACTTTATATTGGCTATACTTTATTAATAACAAAAATTCTGTAGTGTATTGGTAAGCCACGGTAAGGTTAACTCTGGTATATCGATTTGACATCACAGTATTCCAGTAGAGTTTGCTAAGCTGCATGCATTTCTTCACATCTTTCTGGTGTGGATGCAAATCAAGACTGAATGGCCTCGGTGGAGGTCATCCTGGTACTTTTCACTCCTATCTTGACCTGCACCGCATTATCGCCGTTATCACCTTCTTCCTTCAACATCAGGATGCGCTTAACTCCTGCAGGACAATCTCATTCTTGTTTTATTCCGCTCTAACACGATCCCTTTAAATCCCACCCCTCTTCTCCGGACGCTTTGGCCTTCAGATTAGTCCGAAAAAACGGTGGGAAGGCGGGAGCTCAAGTTGTCACCTGCATGGGTGCACAGGTCCACCTTGCAGGTGGCGGCCACCCAGCATTTACATGAACCCCTTGTCCAATTACGCTCCCCTCGCCAAAATGAGCAGCGGGAGCGTCACGCATGGCCGGAGCGGAGCTGCTTCCTCCCTGACAATTTACACCGTGGCGCCACGCTAGCAGCAGGTTGGAACCCTCCAAGGACGGCAAGCACGAGGACATAGGCGTCGCCCAAAGTCACACTGCGGCTGCAAAGTCATCGCTGATGGAAGTGTCTCTGACGAGACGGGGAGATGATGTTGGAAGGAAGAAAGCGATGCGAGTGGAGTGCACGAGGGCGAGCTGGTTGGCTAACACAGAAGAAGCAGGACGAGGCTGAAGTGTGGAGGAAGGCAAGAGGATGAGGAGGAGGCGAGTCGGGCTGAAGAGACAGTCGGGAGGTAGGAGGACGGACAGAAAAGGTGGAAAGGCTGATGAGATGTCGTGAGGGCTTTCAAAGAATTGATTGGACGGTCATCCAAGGTGGGAGACAAGAGAGCGTGTTGGTTGCTGAAACAGGAACAGAAGAACAGCACAGACGAGGGCGCAGGCTAAGGCTGGCATTTCAGCAGGAACGTTCGTGTGTGTGTGTTTAGAGCCTTCGCCAAAAGGGATTTGGCGCATCAGCTGGCGACTTTGCTCCACCTGTCGGTGGTGACCAACATTAGGTTCACACACGTGATATACTGCCGTCCCGCGCCCTCGTCCCATCACAGTTTCTCTAATTAAATCGGCCTTGTTATTAACATGCTTAGTCAAGCTTTGGCATCAAGCAAGCTTTTTAGAACAGGTGTGTAGCTGTGGAGGAGCAATTGCAATGCAGTCAGGCATGCTTTGGTGTGACGTCGCGTCGCAAGGTGTAGGTCACCCATCCCAGTGGTTCCGTTATGGAGGGGCCGCCCGGGCCCCCAAAGCTGGAAAGCTATGCTAAACACTGTCAATTGACAGTGTTTTCATAAATATATATATATATATAAGAACAATATTGTGTGTGTCTACATAATTCATGTACATCTGCCAATTATTGGGTTTGTGCAGTAAACATGCATCTTGGTAAGGAAAAAGGGAGATTATAAACATCCATAAAAACAACAACAGGCGTGATGGCAAAAAGGCAGATTGTGTGCTCGACTCAGCAAAATAATAAATCTAATGTGCAGAAAAGGTTTATTGCGACGTCTTTAATATTTACTCTGCGGCCATCTGCTAGCGGCCAAGGTAAACACATCGCTTACGATATGCACGCGTTCGCACATCAACGCCACGGATTACAGGAGCGCCGTCCGCGCGTTGGACTGATTGATGGCGGCGCGGTCAGCTGCGCGCCACCTCGATTTTGCCGCGCCGGCCTCGGACAGATGGGTTCTGCTGGCGGCCTCACGCCGACGCAAACACCAGCGGGCGATGTTAGCGTCGTAGCCCAATTTCCATTCAGCCTGGCAGCACACGAGCATCCATCCCTCCATTTATCTCTCCCTCTCCTGGAGGACATTATTTTCTGTTATTACAATATGAGGGATTATGATTGTCCTCCCGCAATTAACTCCTGGCCCCGGGAGGCTTTGTCACAACGACTGATTGGCCCCCCGACATACCGCCAAATGCATTTAATCAGCCGCTGCAGGTTGCTCGCATCCGACCATCACACTCCCAATTAAAAATGTATTAGCTTTCCGCCTGCCTGCCTGCCTGCCTGCCTGCCACGGTGCTGGTCAGCTATTAGCGCTGGTGTTAGTGCTAGCCGCTGGGTCAGGCTCTCGGGGTTCGCTCAGGGGTCACTCGCATGGAGCAAATAGCAGTGAATGTTCAAGCAGTATTATTTATGAATATATATATATATATATATATATATTACATAAGTACGCTCACAGCCCAATGGCAAGACCTTCACAGTCAGTACAGAACGCCCTCCGTCTACTCCCTACGAGATCCATTCATAATGCAGATGTACAGTAAGTCACGTTTTAGTAGAAGTCCACTTAAATCTCAATGAACATCTAACTCACTCACACGGTGCACACATCGAGTAGATCTAAAGTTCTGCAATAAAAAGACGAAACTTTTATCCTTGTGGTTGAAGGAGAAACTTGCAGGAGGTCTCCTCAATAATGAGATCCGTTTAGTTATCACTGTCCATTTCATAGGAGCACACCCTTGCAAGACACCATCTTAATGCTCCATGATGGTTGCAACAGTCAAACTGCTTAGACCAAGCCCGCGGTTGATTGGCAGTTCTTAATGTTCTCCACATTTCACAATGTCTGATTTCACGTCCCTTCTTTAAAAAGTGGTATCAGCTTTGTCCTATACGTGGCAGACACGACAAAGGGTTAACCAAAAAGAGCCAACGTGACTTCCTCAGTGCACTCTTTCCGTCCTGCATGTATGGTTAGTTATCTGTTTGTACACGCCTGTCGGAACCACATTATGACGCCATGCTGTGTGTCTGCAACACGAAACATCCAACACCACAACACGGGACGTGCTAACATGAAACACCAACATGGAAGGCCGTAAACCGACACGTTGTGGCACAAGACAGTGCAACACGAAACACAAGATGGAAACGATGCAAAACGAAACAACGTAACGCAAAAGGCGGTACCAGGAGGTCCAACTGCAGTCTTGCTTGTTTTGACCAAGAAGGAGGCAAAGTGTGTAAACAACAGTCTTGGGAAGATTTTCTCCGAAATGCAGTAAAATTATCTGCGCGCAGCTACATGAAAAATTCTGCCAGGGATAACTTGGCAAAAACACCAACCGGGTTCTGTTGCACTCCTGCTGCAACCAAAGGCGGAGTTTGTTTAGGAGGAGGAATGCATGCAGCCAAAACAATGAGACGGTGAGAAAGAGCAAAACGCTGACGCCCTGCAAATAAAAAAGTGAGCCGGGGTGTGAAAAACAGAAGCGAGGCTCCACGGACGCAGCCAATTAGCGATGACAACTTCAAAGTTAACTTTGCAACAGCAGCTTCAATTCATTAAGCTCTTCCCGGGCGACGGCCAGGACGTGTGTGTGGTCAAACATCTCGTACTTAATGGCGGCAATAAGATAAGCATAATTGCATATCTGGCTGGGCGCCGCGCGCTCGTGCACGTACAAGCAACATATTGATTTCCACTGTCTCCATAATTTAAATCATTTAGTCTCCGTGAAGAAACACTCCAGCTAATTATTGTTTGCTTCGTGACTGCCATCTTCCCCCCGCCGGAGCCCCCGCTTCCCCCATCACGCTCTGCCACTTTGGAAATGTGACACCTGCGACCCGCCGCTGGGAGTTCTATCGGGTCGTAGTCATCAGCGTGCGGCGGCCCACTGAGACCAGATGAGAAGGCCCGCTTGCTGTTTGTGCAGCTCCACACGTGCATGCACGCCACACGCTTGTTTTCCATCCATTTTTAATGCTTTCCCGCGTGGCCCGAGGTCACCACTTGAGTGACGTGACGCTTCGTCAGTCGGTAAGTTAGCAGGCTTGGCCTAAAACCTTCTTTAAAGGTTGGCGCCAGCTAGGTAGGCTAGGTAGCCAGCTAAGCAGCGTTTAACAAAGTGTCAGCAGGAAAAAAGACCTTGTCACTGTCCTCGTGTTTTGGAAGATGCTCCTCTTCAGTGTCTGGAGCCTGAAGCGACCCGACAACATCCTTAAAGTACTGTGATTTTTCTTTTTGTTTTTACAGAAATAAGAAGTAGCAGTCCATCCATCCATTCTCTTCTGCTTATTACTATTCTAGTCCGGGTCACAGGGGCGGCAGTCTCAGTAGGGTCTCCAGCCGCCTCTTCCGGCTCCACTGGGAGGACCCCAAGGCGTTCTCAGTCAAGCTGTGAGACATAATCGCTCCAACACGTCCTAGGTCTGCCCCGGGACCACCTCCCGACCGGGCGTGCCCGGAACACCTCACCAGGGAGGCGCCCGGGAGGCATCCGGACTAGATGCCCGAGCCGCATCAGCTGGGACCAGCTACAGAAACGGATCCATCACCCCACTGTATGTTGGTCAGCAGACTGCAGAGCTCTGCTGGGGCGATGAATGTTTAAAAGCTCACAGAAAAATCAGCAGGGCGAGAAGAATTGCCGTAAAAGCAGGCATTAAAATTCAAACCAAGTCTGAAACGGACTGGAGGCCAGCGCAGAGAACATACAACTGGAGCCATGTGGCTCTGTCTGCGATTGTTGGTCAATTGGCAGTTGCAAATGGTTGATGCCAACATACAGGGCGGTAATCAACGCGAGATCTAACGGATGCATGCATGGACGCATGCATGGATGACCGAGCTCCTCACCCTACTTGTTAGGGTGAGTCCGGCCACCCTATGGAGGAAACTCATTTCAGGCGCTTGAATCCGACCAGGTGAGGGTGAGAACATTGAGAGCTTTGCCTCCCTGGCTCAGCTCTCTCTTCACCACAACGGCCTGCTTGTCAATCTCACGCTCCAACCTTCCCTCACCGGTGAAATAGAGATCCCAAAATACCTGAACTCCTCCAGCTGGGCCAAGACCTCACTCCCCACCCAAAAGTAACAAAAAGTGAAGTAACTTCCACGGCGGTTCACACCCAGCGGTAAGATGATCAGGCTTCAGGTCGTACTTTGGCTTTCAGCTGAGAGTAGGATTGATTTTGGGCACACTGCTTGTCTTGGCGCGTTTACGTACTTCAGCGGGAAGGCCGTTGTTGTTTTTGTTTGTTGGCGTTCCTCTGTAGCTCTACTCCACCACGAAGAAGCTTGGCGAGCTGGCTGTCATGTCCCAATCAGCTGCGATGGCGGTGTAATTAATGGGATTTGTTAATTGGGTCTTTTCTCCCCAAGGAATTTGGCTGTGAATATTCCCCGCAGCCGCGTGAACCGGGGCTGCCTTTGACGTCGCTTCCCGCTGCCGCCGCAGTCATCCCGGGGTTTACTAGCGCGCTACACGACCTGATAACGCCGCACAATGCTCCTCGCTTGTCAGATATCCGGGCGAGCTCCTAATCATGCCGACGTCCTTGCAAGATTCCAATCAAGTTTGTTTCCTCATCAAACTAGAGCCCCCCAAACCCCGCAAGCCCACGTCGCTGCTATTGTGCTGACGGGCGAGGAAAACGCCGCCTTCAAACAGGGATGAACAGAGGCGGCCATGTCGGCGGCTACAGGTGCAACCGAGGAGCCACGCGTAAAATTGCATCGTGTCGTCAGAGACATAAACGCGTCTAATTTGATGAGCGTGTGCTTCCTCGTTGTTGCTAGCTTGAGGCTTGTTAGCCTCCACGCCGCGGCCCACCTGCTTCAAGGTGCAGGTTTAGGTCCATTTGCGTGTGCTTCCACACGCAAATGGACCTAACAATAACATTCACTGCTGCATCCTTGCGTCTTTCCTCAGCTGCAGGATGTTTAATGCAAAGCTGCATCTGGGCGCCGCTGACAAAGCTGACATGACAGGAAAACGAGCCTTGTCAGGTCAGCAGAGATTTAAATAAAACAAAACGGCCGCCTCCAAACAAACAAGATAATTATGGCCTGCGGTGCCGAGCGCTGTATGTCTTCCCGCTTGCTTTCATTGCTCACGCATTCCAGCTTAGAGAAGTCGCCTGCCTGCCGTCACAGAGAGGCGCGCTCGGCGGCGGAAATCCGGAGTGTGACGGACGAGAACACGTCGCCTCTCTCGGAGCGCTGAGACGACACAGGAAGAAGTCTCACGAAAGGCAGCGTGAAGCACAGAAGAAGTGTCGCACACACTACACGATGACCCTCCCTAGTTGGGCGTCCCGATCCGATCTTCTTCTGAAGATCGCAAAAGATCGCCTTCCGCCACAAAATCGGGCCGATCCTGTCATCGCAAATCTGGGCTCCAACATGGTCGGTGCAGTAAATGCGCCACAAAGCTGGTTGCCACTCAACTCGCCACCCAGATGAAGGAGAAAACGCATCGGCGCCTTGCAGACAAGTCCGTTATTTCCACGCTGGGCGCTGGATATTCGGCTCGTGGTTAACTTCCCTCGCTGTGCCCGGACTCCTCTGTCATGGTGCCGCTGCTTGTTCTAAATCGCAGCACTAAATGGTGTATAAGCATGTCACAGGATTGGTCCTACCCTAAAAGTCTAATAATTCCATGTCAGGATGGCTGTAATTCAGTTGGCCGTTATTTGCATGCCGACACACAACACACTCCTTCCACTTGCTAGTTTCTTCTTCTACACGCTTGACTCCGAACGCTTCCTGCTGAACACCACTGCCCTCTACTGCCACACATGCTGTGCTTTTCAATAAATATGCTTTTGCTATTCAATAACCATATTCAGTTTGACAAATTCATGCTTGTAACAAACGTTCATTATTTATTTTTAAATGATGGGTTCCGGATCAGACAAGATTATAAAAAAATCAGATCGGACGCCAAAAATTGTGGATTGGGACATTCCTACTCCCTACTTCGGTGTGAATCTTTAGTAGGGCTGCATGCTAATTATCAGTCCAATAAGCATCGAGCTGTCATGAGGGAAATGACATCATACCAATAAATCTACAATACTACTGATTGTACCGTGCAAGTGAGCAAATTGAGCGCTCCTTTTGACTGCTGCCGGTGACGCTAACAGCCTGTCGTAACTGCCCCATGGCTCACTTGTAAACAAACATTCACTTTCCCAAGAAGACATGTTGTACCAAATCCCCCCCTCAAAAAAAATAAAACATCAAGCACACTAAAGACCTTATCAGCCATCTGAAACGCCAGTCAGGTTTGCCAGAGACCTCCATAGCGTCACACTGGCTGCTCGGAGCGTGTGTCCGAATACAGTGCACCTTGCTGAGGCCCAGCAGGAGGCTCCTCCGGCTCTACACTCTGGTTCTCCTGGTAGTAGGGCTGTGGTAGTACTAATGTCAGGATATTTGATTAGGAGTAGACATTAAAACATCATCTGTCCTGAGAAGCAGAGAGTTATCCGTATCGGTTTGAAAAAAAGGAAAAAAGATATCGTGCACCTCTAATATTCTCCAAGCCTGTCTTAACACTTCTGGGCATGGAGCATCAGAATCACAGCTTCTGGTCACAATCTTCACATAGCGGCTCAGGAGCGGTTCCCAAGATGCCCAGGCCGTGGGTCTCCAAAAAAGCAAAAACCTGTGAAAAAAAACAGTCCACAAGTCCGCAGAACATTTCTGCAAAAAAAGTCCTACCGTAGTATAGAGCATAAATGCAGCACGGTGTGTAGCCTAGCAACGGTCAACCCACAATGCATCACTTTGTTGTGAAGGTGAGTGGTGCCATACCCGTAGCAGCATCCCCGTGAGATTAACTCAAAACCATTTCTTCTTCCTAAACCCTGAAATGTAAAATAGGCGATGACAACCGTGGCTTGAATCCTGCATGGACTGACGAACATGTTTTATTTTTACCCTGTGTTTCATTTGCACGCATGTGTACTGCGATACTCAAAGACCACGATGTACAGAGACATTTAAGAAACTCCCAACTTTGCACGGGGGATCTGAGGAGGGGGAGAGGAAAGTGCAGCGTATGCTTGCATCTTCCATGCATGATGGCGGAGAGATGCACGGTCCAACTTCTTGTGGATTTTTACAAAGAAGAAAAAACCCATGACATCTGACACCGTGAAAGAATGCACGCTGGACGTCACGGCTGCCCAAAGTCAGCTGGGATAGGCTCCAGCATACCAGCGACCCTAATGAGGATAAGCGGTATTGAAAATGGATGGACTTCACATCTATGCTACTAAAATGACATTATTTTTCCTGACAACGTTGTTACTAGATGACTTTTCCGCTTAATAATTTGACTTTATTCCTGTAAAAATACAGTTTTCAGTTCCGGCTGTTTATTAATTTTCTAACTACTTCAATTTTCTTCTTGTATATTTCATTCTTGTAATGATGAGTTTATTCCCGTATTTTGCCTTTATAGCATTACAACATTTTCCGCAAACAAATTTTCCAAAAATGTCAAACTTTGTTGCTTTGTTTCTTTCTAAAACTTTTATGTTTTTTTTTTTACTTTATGCTGCTAAAACAATGTATTTTTTCTCATAATAATGCAATTCTCATAAAAGCCCATCTTTTCCTTGTTAGCTTACACCTTTGTTTTCTTCATATTTTGAAGACTTCATTCTTCATGAAGACTTTGAATACTTCCTTCTTGTGCAACGTTTCAGTTGTTGCTCTTGTTATATGATATTTCCAGGAAGAACAGCCAATACCTGAAAATGGTTAAAGGTTTCTCATCGAGTTTACTCGGCAGAAATCACCGCCCCCTAGAGCTTTGGCGGAGAATTGCATTGCACACGCTAAACTTTGGAAGGCTCATGACGGCACAAAAGCATGAGGCAGCAGGAGTCACGGCGGGAGGATAAGAAGAGGTTTGCAGACCCCTGCCGTAGCAATAAGTGGGTACACAGTTGGAACCGACTGAACAAATATGAGTTCACTGGCCCAACTGAATTTGTAAGTGAATTTGTAAGTCACCATAAACGGTCTTGGCTCGTTGTGCTTTCCAAAGCGTAAAAAAACAAACATTTGCACAGGGCCTCATTAAACGTAGGGAAGTGGCCAAACTGATGGAAGGAAAAGAGAAACATACTTGACTGAAATATCAAAATCAACATCGGAAAGTAAGCTTAGACGTGGCAACCTTGAAGAAATCCCGTGAGTAAAATAACGGCTACATACTTAAAGACAAACATTTTTGTGTTTTCTTGTTACATTCTTTTTTTTGTTTGTTTTGTTCCATTTTAGTTGTCCAATGTGAAGCAGGCCACCAACAAACCAGCCAGGAGTCCCAAATTACAGTATTCCATGTGTTCCGAGTTTCGGTTGCAGGACCGGTTGCTGGATCGGTTCGCAGCTGAGTGTGAAGCGGCTGGAATGAGAATCAGCACCTCCAAGTCCGAGTCCATGGCTCTCGCCCGGGAAAGGGTGGAGTGCAATCTCCGGGTCGGGGGTGAGGTCCTGCCTCAAGTGGAGGAGTTTAAGTACCTCGGGGTCTTGTTCGCGAGTGATGGAGTTTGGATTCACTTGGATGCATACTTGGAGGGGAAGGTATTTGTGAAGGTGGAAGCCGGGAAGTTCCACACAAACAAGCGCATCGTGCATCCCAAGCAAGACCAAACCTCTCACAACCCCAAACGACCAACCGCGTCCTGAGTCGTGACAAAGCGAGGTTTTCTCATAGCGACTGTTTCACCAATATCAGCTTTGTAAGGAATCATACAAGTAGGTATGATTCCTGTTATCATCGTCCCAGAATCCCTTGTCACGCGAGGTTTCTTGCGGTAATAAATAAAATAATCATACGCCAAACATCAATTAAATGAAAACAAACTTGCCCACCTCAAAACACATCCATCCACCCAACCCGGACTTCCCATCAGGCAAAAAAAGCACACATGAAGATGTAGAGTCTTAGTCCCAACAGTCAACACTCGTTTGGTCGACAATGCCCACGCAATAGGAATAGCGCAAAATTGTGTTCACAGAACGCAATAGCAAAACTAGCAGTTCTTTAATAGAGTTGGAAAGCCAGCATTTCAAGAAATGCTGCAAATGTTAGACAGAATGAATTGCGTTTGAGAGAATACACAATAATACCACAACTTTACAAGCTTTTATTATGATATATTATTATTTATTGAGTTTTATCATTATATTGGTGGTTTATTTGGGCCCCAAATAATATCATTTAGAGTCAATTCTTGGACAATAAACATTTGAAAATACATCTGAATTGTTTTGTGACATAGTTAATTAAAGTTTTTTTGTCCAGGCATATTTTTTTATTGTACTTTTCTTAAAAGTAAATGATGATAAAACCTCGTCTCGTGAGTCTCATGCCACCCCTGATTGTCGGCTGATACTCATGGCAGCAACATTGGTATCAATAGTGACAAAGTTGTTCAACTAAAAACTAACCGACCTTGTGAAAAAATGCCGTTATGATATTTCCAATGACTCGATTGCTGCTTTACCACTTACATAATGCCCTCATACACAGCATCACACATCGCATATGAAGTTGTCAAGCATCACGGAAGTTTTAAAAAGCACTTTGTAAGAACCTGAGCAGGCTCTTCCAAGAAGCTTCTTGGACTCCGTCACTGCTGATGGAGACCAAGAAGCTTCACATGCTGTTAAGACAAGTGGAGAAGGTGAATGCCTGATTCTCCACGATGGCCAGGAAGGGAGCCCATACGTTCAAGACTTGTTAAATGACTGATGTAAAGCATGTAAAGAGTCCGTTGGGAAAAACAATCTGTGTGTTCTTCTATCGTGTTCTTTTAGTGCCATTACCTACTGAGAACCAAGACGAATGGCAGGGGTCCCCTGTGACGTGGCTGTACTGGAATCACACACGGTAAACAAGATGATAGAGAAGATGATTCCAGTTTGTTCAAGCATATCCTGACCAAGGTTTCCACCAATGCGGGTGCCGTTTAGGGATGATGGTGGCACTGGCAAGCATTGGGCTCGTAATCGGTACGAGACAAAGGCGTAGCGTAGAGAATCCAACTCTATGGCAATCGATCCTCCACTGTTAATCATTGCAATATTTCAGGCCCAGAAATTTTAAAAAATACTCCCATAAGTCAAAATAAACATGCCGCTTGATGCAATCACTCCTCCGCATGAAGATGATCAATTGCTGTACAAAGATGAGCATGCAGAGACAGAGAGAGAGATGGAGACTGGATAAGGAAGCCATGAATAAAAGAGCCTTGTTGTTGCTGATCCCAGAAAAAGGACAAATGTCGTAGTTTGTAGAAAGAGACGACACTTTGGCACCTCCAGTAATTTTGTTTTCTATGTTAAACTCCAAAAGCACTCTGCACTCGTTCTCAGCCTTCGTCTCCGTCTGTCTGGCTTTTGTGTTCTGAATGTGAATGTGGGGTGTTCATTTGCACAAACCTCACACATTATTAGGCACACGTTTTTCTAGAGAAAAGTGGAAGGGCTCTGGGTCTCTTTGACTTGAACCTTTTCTTTGTAGAACCAATCCAGTATGATGTTTTTGAACTGTACTGGGTCAAGCTGACAGTTGTTTTGGTGTGCAACCGGAGGCGATACGGCCGAGCAGGCGTACCAAATATTGCGGCCAGTGAGTAGCTTGATGGTGGAAGTCAAGGAAGCAGAACGTTGCTTGTGGTTTTAGCAAACAGACCAAACCCAGACATCTGTGACTGAACATTGCTAACATTATCTTACATTCGCCATACGGCTTTTTGTGACTCCCACCTTTCTTTCTCTTTGTCACGGCTGTCGATACTTTCGTCATGTGTGTTCTCGCGTTCAACTCCCATTTTTTTAGACCAACATAGCAGTACAGGTCGTGACGCAAGTGGCGACTCCTGCATAACGAGCATCCCGGAATACCTGCTGCTCTGACATTTTTCATAGCACGCTCGGAAATAAAGCACGTCAAGATACAAGCTTCATGTTGGAAAGCAGATGGCAGCATGGAAGGCCTCTTCCTGCTCAGGACAGCTCACCCAGCAGCTTGCAGGCGAACATCATGCTAATGTGTGATTGGCTTCACGGCCTCAAAAGGCAAAATGAACAATGTGAACACTGAGGACTACTGAGGGTCACAGATTCAAAAATACTGAAATCAAACCTTCAAAGTCCACGTCCATGGTTTGAGTGCCATCTCCGGGTTGGGGTCCTTCCCACTTTCCCAAGTTGAGGAGTTTATGTACTTCCGGATCTAGTGTATGAGTGAGGAAAGGATGGAACGCAAGCCCGACAGAAGGATTGGTAGGGCGCCTGCAGGGATGCGGACTCTGCATCGGTCCCTTGTGGTGAAGCAGGAAGTGGGCCAAAAAACAAAGCGCTCAATTTACCGGTCAATCTACAAAACATTCCTACCCTCACCTACAGTATTTTGGGGAGTGATCAAAATGGCACGAAGATCACAGGTAAAAGCAGTCCAAATTGATTTCCTCCATTGTGTGGCGGGGCTCTCCCTTAGAGATGATGGTGAAAAGCCGTGTCATCCCGGAGAAACTCCAAGTAGAAGCATGGCTCCTCCCCATTAGAGGAGCCAGGTGAGATGGCTCAGGCATCCGGTCAGGATGCCTCCCTCGAGACGTGTTCAGGACATGTCTGACTGGTAGGAGGCCTCAGGGAAGACCCAGGACCCGTCTGAGACACAACTGGCCAGGATTTGTTGGGAGGAGCTGGACGAAATTGGAGAGGTAAGTCTGGGTTTCCCTGCTGCCCCCACGATAAGCGAAGAAGATGGATGGATGGGTGGGTGGGTGGGTGGAAGTCTTCAAAGAAGTTAACATTTGTTTCTTTATTGGCATTTAAGTCAAAGTCTAAAACAACACAAGAGAATTTACAGTCAGATTTTGTAAACACCGAGACTTAAGTAGTAAGGGTGTAAGGGTTTTAAGGTGACAGTTCATTTAAAATACTGTACAGTGCAGACAAAAACATAAAACTGCTTAGCTTTCGTGTGAACAGAGAATGTTCTTGTGTTGAGGAGACTACATTTTGGTAATTATTTCCACTTTCAACACCAACGTGTGACACGAGACCTGCTTTGTTGTTTGTTGCGTGACGCTCGGTGTTGAGCAAGTGTTTAGTGGTTTGTACTGATTGGCAGCGCTAACGGATCAATGAGCTCCGCGTGAGGACGCTTCTATTGACGCCTCACGCTCCCCCCAGCGGGCCGCCAGCGACATGCCTCGCCATCACTTCCTGGAACAACTGTCAACTTTAAAGATTCACCCCTTCCCTTTAAGGCCCCCGTTGTCAGGGATGGGCGGCGGCCAGGCTGATGATGCAGCTCATCCATAATACTAATTGGACAGAGCGGCAGCCGGGGAGCCTCTGAGTGCTCCAAGCGTCAAAGCCGTGAGCTCAAGAAGTTCCATTTTGTTTGCTTTCTTGCTGCACGTCTTGGATTTTAGCTCATTAGATGGTCTACCTAATGTTGTGACCAGTGAGGGGATGTTGCCTTGACCATGAAATGTAAAAAAATAAATAAAATAAAAGGTTATTGAGGACACAGGATGTGTTTCTTCTAGTCTTCCGGTCAGGTCCACATGATATGTTGACTCAGCTTGTGTGTGGGATGCACAGAGGCTTCTAGTCCGGTTCTCTGACTATCCATCTATCTTTACTGACTCACTCAGCAAAGACCACACTCAAACACACCCCTAGTGTGTGTGTGTGTGTGTGTGTGTGTGTGTGTCGCCAGGTAGCTGCTAGCAGCTGCAGGCGGTCCGTGGCCCTGCTTAGCACCAACTTGTAAACAAGTGGAAATCCAATAAATGAAGGCTGTCGCACACTCCTACTTCCTGCCTCCACTCCCACCCTCAGATTACCTCGCTACTCTGCACAGTAGCAAGGCCGGTATTGATCTCTGGGCCGTTTTGTAGCGGCCCAGCTTTAATTAGCATTGTAAAAGCCGAGATGAATAGATAAATGGACGGACGTGTGCTTCTTCCCCAGTGGAAGAGTGGTTGGCACTCCTACCTTGCACAAAGAAGTTTGGGGATTTCAAATTTTAGATCAAGCTTTACTGTTGTCTTTGATCTTGTGAGGAGTCTTTCTGAGTACTTGCCTGTCGTTGGATTGACATGTACCCCTGTTGTCGTTGGGATAGGCCCCACCCATCCATGACTGAGATCAGGTTCGGTTGAAAGCAAGTGTTCTAATCTCAGGTCATTGAATTTCCCAGTTGCGATCGACTGAATACCTCAAAAACTCACTGACTTGAATGTTTGCTTACTTGCTTAACTTTCCTGCCAGCAAGTTGTTGAGACCACAAAGGTCAACAAGCGTCTCCTGCTTGCACGGTCTTGACAACGAGTGGGGGCCATATCTTGCGTCAGGTCAATTTGCTGGAGATCTTGGTCAAAACTGGATCAGTGGTGTACGGTTAACCACGTGTATATCTCAAAGCTTTTTTTTTTTTTTTTTTTTTTTTTTTTTTTATGTTTTTTTTCTTATTTTCTTTTTTTTTTTTTTGTTGTTTCCTGGTATTCTTTGTTCTTTTTTTTTTTCTTTTTTTTTTCTGTTAAAAAAAGCAGTGGCAGTACGGTGTCATGGTAGACCTGGAGTTTGCTGTGGCCTGAGACGTAGTAGCGTCTCCAAAGTGGTCTCCAGAGGCTTTTCATAACCCCATCAGCCAGTCCTTGGTGTTTGTTCACAGGACGTCCCCCATGTTGGTGACCTCCAAGTTCAAGTAGACAAACTCAAACCCAAAAACCAGGACCATGACAGACATGCATGTGATTGGTTCTGGACCGGCTGACCAAAACTTCATGGGAGGGTCTGTTCTGGATGAATGAAGAAATTCACAGAAACTGGTGTTATCTCCAAAGGGTCGCCGTTATGCATGATGTGAGTGTGTGCAGTCAAACTCCTGCTGGACTCCTCGGGGTGACGACAGACCCTGGACGGCCTCAATGTTTGGCAGTGTGGAGCATTTGGCTGCCGCCCAGTTAATCTCTTCCACTTCCCACCCTTTTCCACGGACACATCACCAACAGCATCTTGCTGGTACAAGGCAGATCCTTATTCCGCTTTTCGTGCAGTGAATTCCTCTGTTGTGCTTTGTTCTTCATGGTGTGCTGATATTATTATTTTGTGTAAAGCCACTACGCTACCTTGCTTATAAAGAGCTGGAAGAAGCTACCCAGCTTTCAGGCTTTGGCGGTGGTTTTGTCAACAGCAAGTGAGCTAATAGATTCATTACTAAAGATGTTTTCAAAGTGTGGCACCAGGATCCTGCCCTCTGAGAAAATAATCCTGCACCATTAAAACACTTAAGCAAACACTTTAATGATGTGAGGAGTTTTATGGTGGAAAAGCTCCATCTTGGTCCTCAGAGTATGTTGCATCATGTCTGCCAAGTATGTCTTTAATCAGCGATGTTGAGATTCATTTAAGTGTCTCTAAGTCTTTTGCAGGGCCAGCTTTTTTTGTTAATGCTACTGAGCAAGCTAGCAAATAGAGAGCCAATGCTGCCTGGAAGTTGCTAACTGGCTTTGTCAGCAGTAAGTGCGGCACCAGGGTCCTGCACATAATACGCCTACCCTGAAAATGATTTTCTTTGCACACCTAAAACTGTTTACTTGCTCTCTGTCCGAACGACAAATCTGCTCATTTTGTTATTGACAAAACGGAACTTTGTATGGATGGATATTGCACTTTATTAATCTCCAAAACAAATTCATATTTCCAGCAGCTCTGCAAAGATGCAAACGCAACATAAAACAAACAAGGCAAGACAAAAATAAGAAAATAGAATACGAATAAATACCCACAAAAACAATTGTGTTTTGCAATTATGCACGATGAGGAAAAATGGGATGATGCGCGAGTTTGATCTAGTATTTGTGCGTTTAGGCCTCGGATCATCTTTGTCTGGATGGGGCTTCAGTCTTTCATTTGAGCAGGACAGTGATAGTAATCTGCCAGAGAAACTGCTCTTCTGTTGGGAGCTTAGCTCTGAAAAGAATGTTTTTCTTGATTTTGCTCACATTTTCAAAACTCCTGATAGCCCCTGGATTGGTTGGATTGGATTGACCACACAGAAAAGTTTTCAGATGAAAAAGTATTTTATCTTGCCGGGCTTTCATACACTCGGCAAAGACTTTCTGGGTGTCCTGAAACGGTTCTTCTTGAAAATGATTTTCAGGGTGCGAAATTCTGACAACATCGCCTAATGCCGTTATGATGTTGCCGCCCAATTGCCATCACATGACCAGAAGTGAGACCGCCATGATATCGGAATATTCCGACCGGCATGACATTTTTCTCTTGGACTCCAAAGTGACTTACAGAAGTAATTCCATTTCACTGTCTGTCAAGACAAGCAGAAAACGACGGACCTTATACTCTAATCCCTCCCCGCGTGGACGTGGACTATTTACTGTGCTGATGCGCCACCAAACAAGCAAAATAAGACAACTGACAACTCAGGTGGGTTCCCATGTGAACAGACAAGCAAACAACTTAATAATGTAAGATATTTTATTTTGGAAAACCTCCAGCCTGGTCCCCAGAGATGCCTGCCAAGTACATCTTTAATCGGCAATGTTGAGCTGAAGGCAAGTGTCTTTATGTCATTTCCAGGGCCAGATCTGCTTCTAGCTTCAGTTTGCAGCCACAAGGCTTGTGCTGTTGAGTGCACTTGGTGGCAGTGATGCACGTTTTTGGCTGCAATCTTTGACTGACAGGGGCGGGATGCGGGCGTGGCGGTGAGGGCCCCGTGGCCGCATCAGATTTGAAAAGTAATGAGCTTGTTTAATTACCGGGAGGAAAATCCTTCATCATCCCCTGCAGCCTTATCTCTCCTTTCCTGTCACAAGTAACATGGATTTAAAAAACTGCCGCCACAAAAGGCCTCAACGCCAGACTCCATAAGCTGGGAGGAAAGCGGCGCTCACTCCTGTTTATCTGTTGGAGTCATTAAAGTCACACAGACGTGGAATGACTCTGAAGCGTAAAATTACATACTGTACAAGTTTATGGATTAATGTCTGTGGCGGACGTGAGAACCTCTCCGGGTAAAAAAGTGAATTAAATAATAAAAGTTTGGCGGGAGGCGGCTAAACGCTGCTTTTACCACACACCGTCTTCAGATGGATTTCCATAAAATCTCCGACATGAAGAAGACGCAAAGACTCCTTCAGCCTTTACAGCTTTGGAATAAAACCTCTCAGCAAATAAATGTCAGGTGGATGTACATTAAACCACAGCTACAGATCAAATTTCAGTGTAATGTATTCAGGCCAGTGTAATGCCTGGGAGACGCACACACACACACACAGCGTTGGTGTACACTCCTGTGGGACATCGATTCCAATTTGCAACCACAGGTGTCTTATTTGCAACAAAGCCGATACTGGACTGCGTCCATCCAACACTCTCAGGACCATCTAAAGGTAGGCTCCGTGATTTCCACACAACTGGCCAAAAAAAATGGAATCCATTGTTAAACGCACCATCTCACCGACATTGACATCATGTGAAGTGCCGCTATGAGAAGGATTGTTTGTGTGGGGAAGTATTTCCCCGGCAGACTCCTCGATAGTGGTGGAATTTTATCACGGACACTAAAAACCTAAAACTCCCAAACGAATATCCTTAAAATGGCGAAATGAAACAACGGTGAAAGTCGGCATAAAACATGGAAACTCTTCCCTTACTGAGCGTGGACGGAAGCTAGGTGGGTTAGCTTAGTTTAGCAGAGCATGCTGCGTGTGTTTACACGGTGTGCTGTTTTATTGCTTGTTAATGCAAATGAGCGCGTTGTGCAGGTTCTGTGTTAAATAAGGACAAGAGGCACATTTATTCTTGCAGCCAGCTTGTTTTAACTATCAGCACACATTCTCAACAAACAACACACTTCTGGCCTTCAAAATAAGAGTGCATGTTATCCTGCATAACAGAACTACATCCGTCCAGCCACATCCTTTTCTGAAATGGTGGGCAAACAAACACGGCAAACAAATAATGCATTGCAATTGCATTTTTATCATTTTGTCTCCTAAGTACACACTACCATTCAGGTAAACATGTTAAAAATTCTAAAAAAAAAAAAAAAAAGAATTCTAAAAAATATGTAAAGGGCAAAACAGAATTTGGGAAAAATTTAAAAGATTTCCCATAAATGGTCCCTACAAACGACACTTATGAAGTACACGTTTACGAATAAAACCAACTCTAAAAGGACAAAATAACCCAAAAATGAAACCTTAATGCCTTAATACAGCTAGCCTTGAACAAAGGTGGAAAATATAGACTATAATTATTAATTAGGGCTGTCCAACGGAATAGCGCATTACCAACAGGAAGTCATTTCATTAGCGTAATTAGGCCATACGCATCATAGCAAGCGATGCCTCTGTTATGACGACAGATGTTATTCTGACCTTAAAACGTCAACAGCAGTGCACTTCCAACACTGTACACAACTCAAACACGTCTCTTGTCACTTCCATTCAAGACACTTTCTCATTGTCACCCGACGACCGTGAGATGCATTCACAGCCTCTCGGTTTATCACAACGATATTTTTATCATGCGTATGTCTGTGGTCTATATAAATAGAAATCAAGGAAAAACAGTAAGTGGACATTGGTATCCAAACCAATCCAAGCATGTGATGTACTTTCTGCATTTTTGTAGCAACGTGAACGACTACATGAAACACATCTGAATTGGGAATT
Organism: Oostethus manadensis; assembly: GCA_024372805.1. Taxonomy (NCBI): domain Eukaryota; kingdom Metazoa; phylum Chordata; class Actinopteri; order Syngnathiformes; family Syngnathidae; genus Oostethus; species Oostethus manadensis. Next base: position 5,336,140 of record QODF01000009.1, on the reverse strand, counting down.
GGAACGTAGCTGACGTTTCACAGTCATCGGTTCATTCTCTAGACTAGACAGTCACGGGAGCTGTCCTATCCTGTCTATCTATCTAAATAGAACTGCCCCAGTCCTATCTGGTCCGCGAGCATGAACTGATGAAGCCTGCTCGGTTGAGCGGTAGGCGAAACGTCTTCTAAGACAACCAGAACAGTCCATGCGATGGATTTAATGCCCTGAGAAGAAGAAGACCCGATGAATGAGAATAGTCACTGTTGTGCTACAGTAGTGTAAACGTGTTGTGTTTATCCAAGGCGCGTAGCGTAGCGTGCCTGTTGTTGTGAAAGTCTACTAAGCTGTTCCCGCCAACTTGAAAAGCGGCGAGACGTCGGTACACAATGTAAACTTTTGTGCGCGCGGGTTCCGCCTCCCTGCGGAGGAGACGCCTGACAAGCCGGAATTTGGAATTGTCACTCTGGCAGACAAGTGAGACGAGCCTGTCATCATCTTAAGAGAGGAAGGATGCTGTGCTCCGAAATGCGGAAAAGTGGCATTTCACGCTTGCCCGGGAAAAAGCGCAAACACGAGGAGGCGCCTGTTTTTCCGGGCCGGCCTCCATCAAAGTCGCTGAGCCGTTCAGCAATTCGGCTGCGTTTTCTCCCTTCGCTCTTTGTGTGCCGTCACAACTTGTTTGATTTGTTTACAAGGCGTATGAACGCCAGCTGAAACCTCAGTGGCACTTCAGGAGGGACCGCAGACAAGGAAAAAAAATCAAACAGCTCAACCTGACTTGTTGGGAATTGTTCTGCTGTCCCCTCAGGGCGCAGGGCGGAGCAGAGAGCATGCTGGGAGATGAGAGCTCTTCCTGGGCGCACATTATGAGCTCCAGATTGTTGAGTGTCAGTCTCTCGCAGTGAGGAGGGCAGAGGCGACAACAAACGACATGTGCGGCGACGTCATGAAACCCCACAGCGCAGGAGGGCGGCATTTCGCATCTGGACACACGCAAGCATGTGTGCTTCCAAGGAGAAGGTAGAGTCGTGTCAGTCCAATGAGACTAACCAGATGAAGTTCTGCTTTTAGTATATTTTTATTGCTACATGGCAAACAAGGTGCAGTAGATTCTCAAAAAAACATTCATGATATGCACACTCTTAAGGCTGTGCAATTAGCCAATTAGTGGAAAGGGGCGTGTTCAAAAACATAGCAGTGTGGCATTCAATCAGTGATCAATGGAGTGAAATATCATGTGGCCCCTGTTTAAGGATGAAAGCAGCACTTGCATGCTGAAACATGCATTTCTCTTCTGACGTTGTTCAGAAGAACAGCCTACTTTAAATACAAAGTTGATAGGAGCGGGGAAAACTTATGAAGAGTTGCAAAAAATTTTTGGCTGTTCAGCTAAAATGATCTCCGATGTCTTAAAATGGAGAGCGAAACCAGAGACATGTGGCAGAAAACAGAAGACAACTATCAAAATGGATGGAAGAATAACCAAAATGGCAAAATCTTACCCAATGATCAGCTCCAGGATGTTTAAAGACATTCTGGAGTTACCTGTAAGTACTATGACAGTTAAAAGACGTCTGTGTGAAGCTAATCTATTTCCATGAATCCTCCACAAAGTCCACTTATCCTCATTAGGGTCGCGGGGATATGCTGGAGCCTATCCCAGCTGACTTTGGGCGAGAGGCGGGGTACACCCTGGAGTGGTCGCCAGTCCAGTTGCAGTTCAGACAAACAATCACTCACATTCGTACCTACGGAAATTTTAGAGTTGCCAATTACCCTAACATGCATGTTTTTGTTATGTGGGAGGAAACCGGAGTACCCAGAGGAAACACACACACACACAGGGAGAACATGCAAACTCCACACAGAGATGCTTCCACGAAGTCCGTCTGTTAAAAAAAAAGTCATGTACAGAAGAGTTTACAATTTGCCAAAGAGCACATCAACTGGCCTGAAGAGAAATGGAGGAACATTTTGTGGACTGATGGGAGTAAAATTGTTCTTTTTGGGTCCAAGGACCGCAGACAAACTGTGAATGGAAGCCACAGTACACAGTGAAGACAGTGAAGCATCCTGATATGGGATGTTTCTCCTGCTATTTATCCCTTAGCAGGGATCATGGATGAGTTTGCATATGTCCAAATACTTGAAGAGGTCATGTTGCCTTATGCTGAAGAGGACACGCCCTTGAAATGGCTGGTTACAATCACCTCTAACAAACTAGGAAGAAATCAGTAACAACTTTGTATGTTGTTTTGTCATGGAGGGACCAGCCCAGTCCCCGGACCTTCATCCAATGGAGAACAAAAATGCTGATGAGTTGTGGAATGTTGTTAAAGAATGTTGGAGTGGAATAACAGCTGAAAGATGTCACAAGCTGGTTGAGTCCATGTCACTGCTAAAAAACTCAAAAATAGGAAAGTCAACGGCAGACACTGCTATTTTTTTTATACACGCCCCTTTCACCGATCTGGCCAATTACAGAGCCTTGAGAGCGTGCATATCATGGATGCTGGGTCTTTGTTTACGGATAATCTACTGCACCTACTGGTAACTTCTTTGCCATGTAGCAATAAAAATACACTAATGACAGTACTTCATCTGGTTAGTCACGTTGGACTGCTATTATTTTGAAAAGTATAGTAATTCTGAGGACACGGGTCACGCTTTCTTGAGCTTAAAGTTACAAAGGTGGGTTTTTTAAGCAACTTTAGCCCACTCTGACCTTTTAAAAGCAGTTGTGCTGCCATGCCCTTTTTAGTCAGGGGTCCTTGGATTGTTCCACCACATTTTCCCTGCCTTTGCGGTACCCGTGGCGGCCGAGGCTTGTGAGAATCCACTTGTTTTTCGTGGTGCTGCATCAATGCCGCAATGGGGTTGGTCGTGTGGTCCTGCTGTGCCAGCAGGGACGACTCTGCCTTTGGACCCGGCTGCAGTGTCGCTCCGGCTCCTTGGTTTACTTTGGTAGCGTGTTAGCACGTGCTCTTGGATAAGTACTGTTTGGATTCAATTCTGACACACATGATAACTGTCCTTAACACTCCTAGACCTATTTCACAGCCGGAACAAAAGCATCCTGGTGGACTTCCGCTCTGTAAAAAGGCCACCAGATGTATCTGAGTCCTCTTGCAGGATTCCAGGTCATATTTTCTGTTTTCGCTTCCTTCAAGTGAGCAATGAAGCATCACATGTTGCGTGAGGCTGAAAGATTGGGTCCAGCAGGAAACGGCAGCAGCGTGGAGGACAATTCTGCCTGGAGGTCATCAGAAAAAGCACAAAGGCAAGAAAGGTCCTGGCCGCCAGGTTAATACCGTCACTTATTTCTAAAAGGCTGATTCCACCTGCAGCTCACTAATAAAACAGCGCTTGTGATCCATCCGCCACATTAAAGTGTCACTCCCTCGCTCAGCGCCGACCCCGATGACCCATCATTGTGTTGGCGGTCCATAGAGGCATGCGGATCATCAGCAGGTTTATGTCCAACAAGAGAGACGCATAAAAAGTCACATGTAAGGCCTGACACCTTAGATGTTGTCCGTTATGAAGGTCAGATTGGGTCTCAGCTAACGTTTCCTCTGCAAAGTTAAAGCCACATGCACTTGCTGTTTGTTTGAATTCCCCAACAGCACACATTGATAAGGCGGCGGGTGGATTTAAGTGATGCTGCTCTGGCAGGCAAGCAGCGAATCAAACGCACCTAGCGTGCGGCAGAGGGGGAGGGTCTGGCTTTGAAGCCGGATCCACTTCAGATCCTTCACATGGGAACGCTGGAAGCGCGGCGGCCGGCCCCTCCACGCCGTTGAAGCCTTTCTGCTCGCTCAGCGGTGGTCTTTTATCGCTCCACGTCGGGGCGGCCGTTAATGGCCGCCGGCTCTAATTCCGCCTATAAACTATTTTTACAGCTGCGCTTCTGCCGGCGCTCTGACCCGAGCGAGACGCTCGCACACGCTGGCGTTAATTCCCTTCAGAGTGTGTTGATGGAGTTCTATGTACACTTGCATGCCATCCTCCTCCAGGCCTCCGTGGACCTCAAAGCTTGACTTTGACTTCCTGTTACAAAATCATCCCCCGGTGCTGCGCTTGACGAAGACAGAGATGACCCCCACCCCTTCAAAATAAGAGCTTTGCCTCGGAGGGGAACGCCCAACTTTTGAACAAATACAATGTCAGTTGAGTTGCTTTAATTTATTTTTACAGTCGTGAAAAAAACATCACACTAAAGCCGATTTTTAGAATCTTATTGAATTGTTATTGATTATTATTAGTCCAGAAATATATATGTAAGCAGTTCGTACGGGTTCTTGGCCAAAATGAAGCACCTTCAAGTATAAAAATGGGCAACTGAAGGAAAAAACAAATGAAGGCATTCAGAGGACGTGACACGAAGTGCAACAGAAGATCCGCGACCAGTTCCAGAACTGGGAAGAGACATGTGTGAGTGCCAGCAGCAGGTTAGCAGTGTAGAGTCTCCTTGTTTGAAAATTCTGACCGCGTAATTTCATTTTAATTTTGCGTGAGGCGTCACGCACCCCCAGCGGAGCCTGTTATTTGGCCGTGTGGAGCTGCACGGCGGACACCTGCCTGCCAGATTAATTACACCCCCGACAACGCAGCAATGCTGATAATCACAACTCACCAGAGCAGGTGCGTCCTGGTTATGCCAGTCTGAAGAGATGGGCTGCCTTTTTATGATTGCAAAGCGGTTTTGCCGACACCAGGGAAAGGTGGGGAAAATGTGGTGTTTTTGCAGCTGGAGCAGCTTTCACGCTTCCCTAAAGACCTTCTACAGAAGTCATCTGTTGTAGGTCTTCCACAGCAACCTCCAACGGCATTCCTATATGGAGCTAGCTCTGTCCCCAAAGATTCATTAGCTGAATGTGTGCTCACACTCGGCCGATCGTGGCGTGCCCAAATTCTGGCACGTCTGGATCGCATCAGCGCACTCGTCGGCGCCGAGGCACAGCATGGAGGAGCTGGGCCGGGCGCTGCAGCATCCCCCATGCAAGTCATATAGTAACAGTAATGCATGCATTCCAACTTTTTTCCTGCACAATGAAAGGGAGCTTTGCCACTTGGATCGTGTGTGAAGATGCTAACAAGTTATGTAATATCCACCTCGGTTCTGGCATGAAGGTAAATATCAACTTCACTCTCTTCGCTGGTTTTGTTCCCATTTTGGCTTTTTTTTCCCCTTAAAAATACTTTGCCAATTTATTTTCATACGTTATTTAATATTGCAATATTACGACTTTGTTCCCATCAATTTATAACGTTTTCCAAATTGTCTAGTTGTGTTTCGATTGTTTCTTATTTTATTACAACTTTCCCTGGGTATTTAATCTCCATGCTAATAAAATGACATTATACATTACAACTTTAAGACTTTTTTCTCTTAATATTTATAAAATGTTTTTTTCTGCTGTTTCAACTTTCATCTTGAAATTTTATGTTTTGACTTTATTCTCATGACCTTTTCCGCAACCTAAATTACAAATGTATTCTTGGTTTTGTTTTTTTTCCTCATGATATTACAACTTATATTATTCTGGTGTCATTCACGTAAAATTACAATTTTGACTTTCTTTTTGTAAAACCTTTTTTACAAAAAGTTTTTTTAATCCGTCCATCATCTATGCCACTTCTAAAATGATTTTTTTCTAATTAGATTTTTCCTTAATTTTTTACAGTCTTAGCTTTGACATTGTACTACAAAAGTAGAGCTGGGGTTTTTTTTTTTACTATTTATTCTTGTAAATATTCTTCTCGTGACTTTATTCCCCACAATATTTTGTTGTTATTCTTGTGACATCACTTTTTCCTTTTTGATTTTTCAAGTTATATAATTCACCTTTTATGCTGCTAAAACGATGTTAGTATTCCTCCTAACATTGGGATGTTATGCTCATTAGAGTGACACTTTATTCCCATAGTATTTTGACTTTATTCTTGTAGAATTACTGCTGCTTGTGCCATTTATGCTGTCTCCTTGTTAAATGATGTTTTTAGAATGTACAGAGGGCCAGTAGAAAAGCAGACATTGGCCGCAAATGGCCCCCGTGCCGCACTTTGGACAGTCCTGTTGTAATGCAGCAGCATACAAAACTCCACTGGGGAGTATAATAAAGATTGCCTCATAAGAAATCAGTGCCAAAACTGAAAAGGAAAAATAGGAGCGGAAATAATCCCCAAACTGCATGAAAGAGTAGAGTAGACGCCAATACTCGTGTTGATCCGGTCCTGTTCCGAATGTCTCATGAGAGCGTGGGCAAAATGAAGGAGTTTTGTACCAGACAGCAAATGAGAAGAGCATTTTGTACATTTTAGGCAGAAGGAAAATGGAAAGCCGGTTGTTTTCCGCTCCAAACAATCAACGGCAAACAGCTTTGGACAGATGCAAATCACCTCATTAACTCCGCAACCTAAATCCATTCGGCAGCCAGTGAGGAGAGGAAACGGGAAGAGACAGGAAGGCGGGAAAAGGGGGGGAAAAAAAAGTCCTGATAAAACATCTGCCGGATCGGCCCATCTGTGCCAAGCCGAGCGAGGGGGGGGGAGAAAGGAGGTGGAGATGGAGGCATTGTGCCCACGTCAACAAGTGCCAGGATTTGTTTTGAGGGGAAAAATGTGCCATAATGAAGGCGGGGGCCGGGTGAAAATCCCCAGCTAGCGCTAAATCCCCAAGGAAACAATTAAAACGCCATTGTTTCTCACGGCCAGCTAGCTCGGATTGGCGACTCCCTCTCTCCTTTGCACCTTTTCAAACGCGCCCTCATTTCTGACTCCATTTCAAGGGGATTTGCCGATCGACTCGCCCGCGGCCGCGCTGATCGTCCGCCACTGCAAGAGCTCAAGTGGAGCAGAGGGAGGCTCGCGGGTCAGCCGAGGACAAGATGTCTGCTCGATTATAGTCGCAACGGGGGGGATTATCCTCCTGCTAAAGAAGAGATTCTGCCGGCATGCGCGCGGGCACGCCACAGGCTGAAACACAGCCACAAACACACAAAGACGCGCCCCCGCCTGAGACCACAACATGGCCGACGAGCAGCTTCCAACTAATCCAGTCTGAGTAAAGAGGAGTGCAGCAGGGGACGTCCTCGGGCTACAGACGAGTTGTGTTCCCAGACTGCGATGGAAGTCGGCCTTTGGTCTCGACTGATCATCTTCATCTGCGGCTACAGCAAAACCACAAGACTGGGCGTGGCTTGTCCTCAGAGGGCAAGCGCCTCACATAGAGTAGGCCTTTTGAAATCCTGCATCCTGCTTTCCCAGGACATGCCCTCAGCCGTGAGTAAATGCTGGAAACTCCAGCCCGCGTTGTTGGTCATGGTCGTTCTGTCTTCGGAAATTATCATCCCAGGCTAATCCGGAAGAAAAACCTCCTCACCTCCTCCGAGATGTCCTTTTAACAATGAATCCGTGACTCATTGCTCTCTCCAGCGCTGGCATTGCAATTGTTGGTATTTGAAGTCAATCTTAAGCCTTCCTCAAGACACTTGGGCTATTAGAATGAAGAATTTGGGGGGACTTTTACCCTGCAAAAAGGGCTGGTCCCGACTAAAAGACCTTGTTATGATGTTCATTTTCACTTTCATGGTGATGGCTTTCCTTTTCTTTGACACACTGCTGCTTGGGAGATGTAAAGCTTCTTCCTTCTATAATGTTCTGTTTCCATCCCATCTTCCTTACAGCTTACATCAGTCATTTGCAACAATGTCTTTGGAATATCACTCTCTTCAGCCTTTTTAATAGATTCTGGTCTATTATTCCGTGTGGAAGTGGTACTTTCAAGACACCATAACTTGCACACACACGGTGCACAATGTGATGTAAACATAGCTAGCTGTACTAGAGTTCACGTCTATGTATGACAAATGCATGTCAGACTGGCATTAATGCATAAATCAAGTGACAAACCTCATCGTGAGGATGGATGATGGGCTGATGGCGACGCTTTTTTAATGCCATGCCCAATGGACCCACATTCGATTTGTTATTAAGTCGTATTATTGCTTTTTGTGTCTATATTAGGTAATGGGAGTATATGGGTGACTGTGGGGCTGTTATCTCAGGTTTAGAGGGCTCTAATAATGTTCAAAAAAACTTTTTTAGAATGTTGTGAACAGGTCTTCTACGCTCAAACGACGCAAACATTTCATTTATTAATATTGAATTCTACTTTGTGGAAATGTTTGCGGCTGAATCCGAAACCAATTCATTGCCACTAACGAGGGGCCGCTGAGCTTTGGTCAGCACGCTTCACTTAGTACAGTGTAGCGTGTGTACTTCGTTCCTGAGCGTGTAAATGTGGGCAGTGTAGTGCTGTCGGAAATGACCATCACAATATTCATCCGCTTCTTCTTTTGAAGTTGACTTGCAACCACTCATATCAGCAGCATTTGGAACGCCACCGAAAATAAATGCCATAAGCTTCTTACGACTGGTTTGCATGTACCCCCGCTTCAAATGGGGCGGAGCTTGCACTGTCACCTCTTCTGCTAGTCCCGCCCCTACCGCCACAGCCAAGATGGCGACGGTTGAGGGTGGTAAGTGTCCATCACATTTACCGTTGTGAGTGCAAGTACGGGTACTGAGAGTGTACTGGAGTTTGCAGTACATCTCAGCGTGAACACATGTATGCACTCGAAAAAGACCAAGGCTTAGAGTACCCCGAGTGTGAGTACCCCGAGGGCGAGTACACAAGTGCGGTACCCGCCCTGAAGTCAACACCCTCCTCCTTTCCAACAGTAAAGTTTTCGTTTGCTCTCATCTGCGACAGGCGCCTCTGAAGAGACAACAAAGTAACATCTCCGGAGTAAACGGCGGTTCTTGATGACACAAATTATTCAGGAAAGCCAAACTGTTTGTTGTGCAAACTAAAAAGGACATTAGCGGGTTTATTGCGAATGTCGGCTTTGATTGCAGTGTTTGCTTTTATAGGTCAGAGGCATTTTGTAAATGTTACACACACGCGCGCTCGCAGTCATCGGTTGAATTCCGAGCGGTCATCCCTCCCTAATAATGGAGCAAGACAAGGTGATAAATGACGGTCTGGAGGCTGAGCCACTTGAGAGTGTGAGAACATCAGCGTGTGGAGAAAAGGAGCACACATTAAGCTGCCATCAATCCAGCGCACTAAATCAACTTATCCTCTTCCTGCCTTGATAAATCCACTTCCCGTGCATTAACCTTGCCCACTGGAACAGCGACCGCCTGATCTTTGGCACCTCACCGGAAGCGCACCTTTTGGCCAATATTGAGTTTTCTAGATCCAATTATAGCACGGGAACCAGGTTAGAGCCACTTTGCTTTCCTCTGCCCGCGGGGCCTCGTCCAAACGCCACCCACCATCCTACACGGGCAGACGCGCACCCTCCGCCCCCATGCATCACGGTGCCACACTGATCGGATCCAGAGACAAGATGAAAGCGCCGAGGAGCTGCTTGTGCTCCATGAGGAAGTGACGGCGCGGCACGGAAAGATTAGCTTAGAGGCGCAGAGGGAGTCACTGGACTGACACAAACTATACCTGAAAGGACAGCTATTCATCCCGCACATCAATTCTAAACCTTATTTGAAACAAAAGCATCGTTCCCTTTTTTCAAGCAGCGGGAATGGGATGAGGAAATAAAGGCTGAAGGTAACATTTTACTAAGTGGCCTCTTGAATATGACTTATGTACATTTGTTGCACAGAAGAAATGGGAAATTGCTTAGAGTAAGCCGCAAACAAGCGTCGAAGTGAAAGATGCTGTTCATCAGCTGATCAAAAGTTTAAGACCGTAGCCGAAAAATCCCCCAAATGCCCTAAAATAGAAAAAAAGCATCAGGAATGAGTAAGTGTGCCATTCTTGTTACCGAGGTGAAAAATGGGTGTGGGCAGGCTCGATGCCAGTCTTTCCAGGAGGCTGCTGGGAATGCTGCTCCAGCTTCACGGAGGGCATCCACCGTCTGGAACTCATGTCCATTTTTCCATCCGTCCTCAAACGTTCCCCTTTGGATTTAGATGAGGGGAACATGCAGGATGGTCCCAAAGAGTGCGGCTATTCCGCCGCAAGAAGTCCTGTGTGGAGTGCAGTGTTGAAAAAGTCCAGTCATTAGCACCCACACCGGGGTCTTCAGTCGTGAGGGATGTCCCCTCCAACATCTCCACACAGCCGGCTGCCGCTTGACGCCCCTGCACAACCTGACGCTCCATCGTTCCATTGAAAGCTCACGATGGCCTTTGAAGATGTGTTTTTCTTCTTGCAAGCTTTCCCTGCAGATGGCGTCTGATGGTTACTCAACTGCACTCGGCACCAGCAGCAAACTTCGTCTGGGCCGAGGATGGTACCGTACCCTTGACCTTTTTGTTCCATGAGCCTTAGGATGCGTGAAGAAGTTACAAATGAATGTCTTACTGCGTCCAAGCTCAGCAGCAATGGCGCTGAAGCTGCAAGACTCCTTGCTTATGCAGCTCAACAGTCCCTCCGCCTTCAAAGACAGAAAGCTTTTTGCCTTTGCCATTGAGCAATGATGACACTAAATCACATTTTTACCAACATTTTGGCTTTTAAGGCCTGTGCTCTTCCACTTTTGATGAAGATGTCCCCTGCAATAAATCGCTTACTCTGTTTTTGTCCCCACTCTCATTTCTTCTAGCTTTTATTTTGAAGCTCTACTTCAAAATGTATATTCTTGCAATTTTTCAACCCGTATTAAAATGCTCATCAGGAGTGTATGAGAGATGTCATGAATTAAAACATGTATGGGTTTCATCCAGCAGGATTTGTCAACATGATTTTCCAAATCGTAGGTTCAACGTCAAAATAAAGCGCTCTACTGCATTTGAATGACATCTGCTGTAAAGTGCTTACTTTCATCACGGCTAATCAGCGGCAGGGACCAGCACACACGCTTGTCTGCCCAGTCATTGCTCTTTTGCACGATCTGACAGAGGCAACAAAGCTCTGGTGTATCTTAATCATAGTAATCAAAAGCCACCTCACTAGGAGTCTACGAACGCTCATCTCGCTAGTATCGATCCCATACCGATACCAGGAGTATCTCGATGCAGCTTTTGCAGTTCAGCTACGCTAACAATACTGCTGCCTCCTGATTGCATATTAGCAGGGATCAAACATACTTCCACTCATTTTCTAGCGTGCAATGTTTTTGCACTCGCGTTGCACAAACGTTTTCTCTCCTTTATTCAGTTTGATTTGACTAATATTAGCGGTCATGATGCCTAAAAATTTCTGCCAAGATACACATTCATCTAACAATGGCTTGCTATGATTGCCCGCTTGTGGCTGGAAACGAGTTCTCCACATGCTTATCACCTGATTCTCCAAGCCTCGGGTGAGTAGGCATGTGAGTTTGCGCTTTCGCTGTCCGTCACAGGAGAAAAAGATCACTGTTGTCTGGATTGTTGCGGTGGAGTGGAGTCTGGAATGGACTGCTTGTGCTAATATCAAACCTTTGAGATGCAGGTTGATGTAATCCAATAGTCATTTTTTGCTGATCCTTTCCAGGCTAATATCCAATATCAGTAATGGCTAGGGATGCAAGTAATTGATACTACCCCGGTTTGGGCCTTGGAACATATGCAGTTCAAATTATTAACATTCAAAGAAACCTTTCTAGATAAATAGTCTACTGTGGCTAGTCCTGCAACCCAAGTCACAAAAGATGTGTGTGCCTTGCCATTAGCTGGCGAGCGGTCCAGGGTCCGATGCGGATAAGCGGTACAGAAGACCTTGGAGTACTCCTAACCTTACCCCCTTACACGGCACCCCTGGCTAATCGAGCAATGTCTGGTTCATCAATGTGATGGGTTTTGGCCAATTTCATTCACGCATGATCGGAACGGGCAGCACAAACACCCGATCGGCGCGTCCCTGGTCGGAATGTCTCAGCGTGGTAAACCTTGAAACCGGTAACCGGGCCAACCGGTCACATGTAGACGGGGATGTTTAAAGTGGTTCCTTCAACTTTGAGATCTCGACCCCCGCTTTGAGGTGGAGTGCAGTATTTACAGCCAGCGAGTAGCCGTGTAGTATTTGCTCTTAAATACCACCGACCTGCGGGCAAGTAGGATATCATAATTGATGCCTTGGATTTACAGGACGGCTTGAATCGATGGAAATGAATTTGTCAGGACGTTGGCACACATTATGCCGACAAAGATTTATGTCACAAATGAAGTGGCAGTCCTTTTGCAAAGCATATAATCTATCACCTCTTTGAAATGCAATTATGTATTATCAGACTAATGGCAGAACACAATCTGAAGCCGGGGGAGGTGGCGGGGGGTGGGCAAGCTAATCAGTGCGAGAGTGCAAATCAAACGGGGAGCGCTCAGCAAAGTTCCCACATGCATGTAATTACGCGTGAGCGCATGTTTGGATGCTGGCGGATAAGGAAAGACAGGAAGGCAAATGCAGTGCAGGTGCGTTTGTCTTCTCATTAGCTTGGAATGTCTTCTGTTGACTGACTGCCTTACCTGACGGCACACACGCCGTCAGGTGCGCTGCGGCTGCAAACACAACAACCCCAACATCAGTGCACTTTTACTCTGCTTTGCTACTTTAGAAGGACTTGCCAACCTTTGACCCACGCAATCCTGCTGAAGCTGCACACACGACGCTTCTAACAAGGCCGGCTAACTTTGCCTGCTCGTTAGCATCAGAGACGGAAGCAAAACAAGGCAGGAGACGCGACGGGCAAAAAGAGGATGAACGATAGCCTTCCTCAAAGCGGCGCCATGCATACAGTGAGTGTCATAAACATCTCAACAAAGACATCTGCAATGCACAGAATACCTCCGCCAAGGTCACGCTGTTGACAAAATACATGAATGATGTGCAAGATGACAGATTATTTCCCAAATCACTTACACTATAATAACATTTTTTTCTTTAATATTTCACCTTATTTTCGTAATATTGCTACTTTTTGTTCTTGTAATACGACTTTTTTCTATTCATAATAGATTTACAGCTGTTTTGTTCCATTTCTAATGTTTTTTTTCAGCTACTTCACTTTCCCCTGGTAACTTTTCTTCTAGTAATTAATACTTTATTCCCATAATATTATTCTCATGAAATGGGGACCCGCAACCTCACTTTAAGCTTCTTAACAGATGCTTATAAAATGTGTGTAACACTTTGGACACCCCTGGCTTATAAAGAAGAAGAACTGAGTTTCACTTTAGAGACTGCTCGGAGCTCGCTAGACCTTGGCTGGCTGGCTGACTGCTCTCTCCAGAAGACAGGACGGTGGCTCAGAAGGACTCGCGTGTAAGAGTTCATTAAAACTAACACGGTGTGTTTGTTCCAAGTGAAAGGTCTTGTGATCGTGCTTTATCATTCTATTATGAACAAGCAGTACATTCCTAGCGTTAGCCAGCCAGTCAAACGGGTTCCACGGTATTGTGTTCCTACAGACGGTGGTTTTATGTTGTAGGTATGGTTTTTATTCTGTGTAAGTGTAGCATGCCAGTGATATGGAAACGTGTGATTCCTCTTAAGGGAATCATGCAGCTAAGCGAGCATGTTAGGTATTACGGGTACTGGATTACAGACAAGCAATAATCCAGACAGTACAAGCGTGATGCTGTGCTTCCCAATCTAATCAAGTGCAATGTCACTTTCTCCTCCTCATCGCTCAAGTGCCGGCCAGGTGTCGAGACGGGTTCCGGCCGCATCCCGTCTAATGAGCGTCCCCTGCAGAGCGTGAGGGGAGGATGTGAGGAGAATCCAATCAAGCAGGGTGTCTGCGACCCCCGCCCTTGGGTGCTCATTCGCTGGGGAAAGTGCACGTGCTGCTTTTAGGACATGACACTTTCACCTACGGCGTGTACTGACACACGCCTGGAAGCGCTCAGCCTGTATGCGTGTGTGTGCGTGTGTGTGCATGTGTGTGCGTGTCCCTCACTAGCACGTTAAAGCTGAGCTTGCCGTTCTCCAGCATTGGCCACTCAGCTGACGATGATGGACAGGCGGGTTCAGTGCGTGTAGTGGGGTTTAGCATTAGCTTTGTTAGCATCGTGTCAACGTTGATGCAGGCCTTCAGGTGGCCTCGTAATAAAACTTTCCAACACAGTACATCTGAGCAGTGAGTTCTGGGGATTTTGGACTAAGCAACGGGATCCCGCAGGGGGTGCTGTGGTCAGGAAAAGCATTTTTCTTCCCATTATGCTCTTTGTATTTACTTCCTATAGAAACTACTCCAACCAGAAGCCCAACAAATGTGTGCTGACTAGTGGGATGATGCAGATGTTTGCCTTGTTATACACAGAAATCCATATGGTACCAAATAGAACCAAACTGTGCTGCTGCTTTGTTTTTAAACAAAAACTAGAATAATGACCCCCTCGCTTGCATTTCTATTGCAGCTTCAGACGTTCACAATTCAGCCCCCAGAAATGGAACAATGAAAAATAAAAATGTCATTATTAAAAAATGCAATTAAAAACTGGTTTCTCTCCAAACATTGGGCCTTTTTTCTCCAACAGACACACCACGCTGGTCATTGGTGGGTAAAAAGGTCAGGTGACATGCACTGCATACATGCATCACTATGTGTACATGTTTATGTCTTTATGTTTCACTAATCATGGTTTTTTTGTTCATGCATCCTCTTCCATTCTCATTCTTTGGAGTCATTTTATACTTGAAGTGTGCGAGGCTTACTGAAGAGAGAAGGGGGGTTCCAGACCTGAATCTCATCTAATCATTACAATGATCACTTTTATTGCAAATGCTGATCCAAAATCAGAGCAGAACGTCAATATCAAGATAGCAGAAGAGTTTGGAGGGGAGGAGTGAGCCGTGTGTCAAAAGTCGACATCTTTATGAGCGCATCAATAACTGGCAGATTTTCACTTTCTGTATTAAGTATTCAAAGCAGTACTAGGCCGTGATATACTACACACATATACTAGTGCTGCCATTTATTTTTATATAAATATTCATTGACCTTGCAATATTTATTTCATATTTTGTTCTTTTTATCTACTTCCACAAAACCACACCTTGCAGTTTATGTCTGGTTGCGTGCATCCTCGCTGATTAGATGCGTTGCCGGATGCACGCAGTAAACATTCATCCTACCTTGCGTCCAGGCTGGTCCACCGAGCTGAGCTGAGGTATGCTGGAGGAACGCATGAAATCTACAGAGGCAAAAAAAAATGTAGTGACAGGCGTTAAACAGCGGAGGACACCGATGGCGGCTTTAAAAATGATGATATTTTACCCTTAAACTGTTTGGAGAGCCTCTCAGCAGGCGAGGTCATGAATCAGCCTGTCCGGCGGTCCTTCAGGCGTTCCGCGGGACGGCGGTGCGGGTCGCTGGCGGCCATGACAGGTAGGTTTCCCCGCCTCTTCATCATTTAACAGTTAATCGAAGATGCCACATGTTATGACCCCCGCTGCCTCTTCCCCGCTCCCCCTTCATCCATCTCCGGCCTCGGTAGAGGAGCGCGGCGCGGAGGGAGCCTGCCGGCGATCACATCAGCACCAGAAGTGGACCACCTGTCGGAACAAATTCTGGGGTGTAAATAACGGGTCTTGGACACATAATCCTGGTAAAACAATGACTCAGGTACATTCAGGGTCATCGGGTCATAACTTTTTTTTTTGCCCAGGCATTAGAGCCGTGACCCGCTTTTGGGTGCAAAAGAGTCACTGCTCAAAAACGTCCAGAATTTTCTAAAATAAATGGTTGAGTTTTCTATACAACTGAAATGATAACGCATTTTCACTTGCTATATTTTTCACACAATTACAAATTCAACTGCATGAAAATGTGGCTAAATATTCATGTCACTCTCTGGCACGTACAGTACATGCCAGAGAAGGAGTTATGATTGTTTATGATATGCTCTCCATTCAATGATACCCAACACGAGTAGCTAAACTTTGCCAAACTGCTATCATGAGTGTGTTATGTTGCATGGGATAGAATGCTAGCACGATGGTTTTCCAACTTCTATTTGTTATTGTGGAAAATACCAACTGCAGAAGGGTCTTTTAGCTTCTCCGTTTTGCTGGACCCGCCGTGACCTTCAGACAGATAAACAGGAAACGCCTGTTATGGATTTCAGTTGTGGGCTCCGCGCTCGGGGGCAGCACGATCGATACATCATCCTAAAAGTAAAATCCGCGTTTGCCAATTATTGTGTGTCATGTTGGCCCGCGTGGGTGAATAATCGGCCAATTTACAGCGCGGCGACCGAGCTAAGTGCGACTGGCGGGAACTCGTCATAAATCGCGGTTTGTTGTCGTCGCTGCCGCAGCCCGACATGTAATTAAGTTTCCCAAACGCACGTGTTAATCTCGCCGCGGCGTTGCCTGCGCGTGGACCTGCCACCGGCATCCACTGACTTGTCGCCCACACTGCTGGCGTAATAACACCGATGCAGCGGCCTTAGGCAAGCTCGGGCATCATCACGTCTGTGGAAGAAGCAAGGTGACAAGAGAAACGTGTCAAGGTAAAACAACATCTAACGCGCCTACAACGACAACTCAGCATCTCAGAAACCCACGATACAGGATGCTCCACGGGAGGCATGAAGCACTCATGTAATTCTCTTTAATGACCATCAATGTGACTGGAGTCGTATTCTACCCACGCCGGCTGTACAGCATCCATGACTCACTCAAAGCACTACTTGCCACCTCAACTAACTCAAATTGCACACAGAACTTCCCATAAGAAAGCAAAAAGGCCGCAGGATGTGGTTGGAGGAGAATGTAGTGGTGGGCACATGAAGGACCGGGACCTTGGCTGAGGTGGATGATTTGCTTCAAGCAGCATGAATTGTAAAGCTTACGTTTTGATTGATTTGATTCAAGTGAAAGGTCTTGTGATCGTGCATCATCTGTGTTACGAATAAGCGCAAATGTATAGCATTACTCATCCAAAAGAGTGGAAAACCTTCCGTTCCTAACAATGGCTTTCTCGAGTGGTGTGATGTCGAAGTAGTGGCCAATATCTGTGGTAGGAGTGTTGCTTGTTGTAGGGAGAGTAGATGTGATGAATATTCACATCACACTGCAGCTGTAAACAAACCACAGTGGACATCAACCATCCTGTAAAATAAATCCGCCTGTGGGGGTTCTGCTCGCTCTCTACCTGCTTTTTTTTTTTTTTTTCATGCATGCGTTTTCTCGTAAAACCCGACGGCTGTTTTGACCTCAAGCGACACGTCAACATGACGCTTTATGGATGGATGTGTGCTGCCACAGCCGGCTGGTCCCCTCGGGTCCACTTCCCCGACACCATCTTGAAACCTTGTTCACAAGCACCCCGAGGCTCGGCACACACACATACGTTCTCTCTCACACACACACAGAATCACACACTGCGGATATGCAGCGTGGAATATGGAACCAAGAATAGTTGGCCCACAGGTCATGAAATGCTCAATGAAAGGTTCTGTCACCGTTGCGGCCCCGCCTCCTCCTGGCGCTTCCAAAGCCGGCTGCTTGAATTGCCGTGAAGCGGGGGGCTGACATGTTTCCACGGGGCGGGATGGAGGCAAGAAATGTAGGGGCAGAGGTCATCGGTGGCTGATGGCGAGGGGATCGCATCCAGGGGAGGTCTTGGGGGGTGGAAGCGATGTCCCACCCCACATGATGGGCTGATTAAGTTGGCATCAGTATGATGATATTTTCTTTACACGCCACAATAAGTTAGCAATATTCAGCTTTTCACAACCACACTAATTAGGTCTACCTATAAAGGTGCATTGCATCAGGGGTGTCCAAAGCGTGGCGCAGGGGCCAGTTGTGACCAGCGGCTGCCCCACAGCACATTCTAAAAATACAACAAAAAATAATTAAAAAAAAAAAAAGCAGAAAAAACCCAGAAAAAGCGGCTGTAATGTTATGAGACTAGAGTGGAAATGTAAAAAAAATATTGTAATGTGAAGAAAAAGGTGCAGTTTTATGCTAAAAGTATACTGTCATTTTACTAGCATAGAGTTCTAATGTGGAAGAAAAAAAGACGTTGAGTCCAAATATTACGGAATAAAGGGCCTAACCAACCATGAATGGAAAACAAGCTTCAGATGAATCGCCCAACATGAAAAAAGAATGGCTGGTTGCAGCCCTCGTGTATTCTTCTGCTCTTTCTCGCTCCAGCATGCGTGTAGCTACTTTGGATGATCTTGGGCTGCATGACGGCGCTCCTTTTTCTTGAAATGCTCATTCGGAGCGTCTCGCCACCGTGCACTGCCGTCCCGTTTGTCCCGGCCCTAAATCGCGCTTAAACGTTGTGTGGGCGTGAAAAGTGCTAACCCTTAATCACGGCCCCGTAATTATCACAGTGAGAGCTGCTGGCATTTCCTTGACAAGAAGATTTGAGTGTTGCAGAAAAGCAGTCTTTACTAACTACGTGTAGCACGGGACTAGCACATTCCCATTTGGTGGCGGAGGTTTCATCAATGCAACGTTCCGGTTTGTGCTCCAAACTTTTATGGAGTGTCCAGGAGATGAAACCAGCGTGTTTACTCCCTCGCCACAGCTGCTTGTCTTCGCAGGTGACTACCACCTGTGGACGAGTCCTGCTTGCAGAATCACAACATCCATCTTTATCGCCATTGTAATGGAGCTTGCAGCTGGCCGCCTCCGTCAGGGTTGGACGCATCTCCAGAGTCCTGTTCCAGTCCGCACGTCAGGAATATTAATATCAAACAAAACAGCCCCAACACGCGTGTTCCTGCTTCAGCAGCAACCAAAGCTGCGTCTTACTGACGGCGTAGAAATGACGCAGTCATTTGTGGAACATCACTAGTAGGGGGCGCCATAACAGCTCAACTGAGCGTGAGATTTACTCTAATGAAGGGAAGAAGAAGCAAACAGAAGAACACACTAGGAAGAGGACAAATAGGATGGGCACAGCAGAATGAGGACAACTAGGATGGAGACCACTCACAGAATGGGCGGGTACTGGGTGGGTACAGCTGGAATAAAGACAATCATGAAAGGCACTGAGGAAAACCTTGATGGACATCCAGGACGGACATTTCCAGGATGGAAGACCAGTTTTGGTTTAAATGTTGATGATTACTACTGACAGCTAATGAAAACCCCAAATTCAATACCTCAAAAAAATGACAATATAGTGAAAAGATTCAATATTGAAGACACCTTGTGTTCTATTCCAGCAAGCAATATAAGGGCACCCTGGTTGACAAAGAGTGAACTGCACCTGGAGTCACCACTACGCACAGACGCTTGCAAGACGTTGACTCCATTCCTTGTGTCGAGCCAGTCTTGAACAAAAGACAGCGTCAGAACTGTCTCCAAAAAAGACTGCACTTTTGTCGAGTGTAATTTTCTCTGATGAAAGTCCAATTTGCATTTCCTTAGGAAATCAAGGTCCCTGACCCGGCTAACAACATTTGGGCGACAATGTTTGAGAAAAAACGAATCATATTTTTGACTAATGTTGCAGATTAATTCATATACAAAAACAAATTCAACATAAAGCTCCCAGGCCTAGTTGAGGGACATAGCCTCTCCATCGTGTGCTGGGTCTTCCCTAGGGCCTCCTATTGGTCGGACGTGTCCCGAACACCTCCCAAGGGAGGCATCCTGACCAAATGGCCGAGACACCTCATCTGGTCTTTTTCACCATTTGTCCTCCTGATGTTTACTTATTACATTGAACATGTGTTACACCGTGTTGCAGCTTATCGCTCTCCAATTTACGGGCCACGGCTAGATTGCATCATTAAAATGCATTATCGCGACTGGGCCATAGAACTGAAATCTCCATCGTAGGTCAAATTGATTTTGTTTCTATTGCATTCTGTGACCCATTACCAATACGGGCCATTGGGATGTGAACAGCAGTATGGTGACAACGATGAAAGGGATCATTTGGATAGACGGGCCAGGAGGGATGGGGGTATCCAGAACGGGAACAAATTAAGAGTGGAAACTCCGGGGATGGGAAAGCCAAGATAGGACTGCTGGGTTGGAGAGAGGTGGGATATCCCGGATGAGGACCATTTAACACTTAACCATGTGATATCATGAATTCCTGTGTACCAGGGAAGATGGTTTGAGTACATCGATATGGATGCACACAGTTTCTGAACTAGCGCCATCTTTACAGAAAACGTTTTGGAAACCTCGGATAAGCGGAAGAAAATGGATGGATGGATGGATGGATGGCGCGTTGGGTGGATATAGCCTTAGTCAAGCTGATACAGTGGTGTGAAAAACTATTTGCCCCCTTCCTGACTTTTTATTCTTTTGCATGTTTGTCACACAAAATGTTTCTGATCATCAAACACATTTTAATATTAGTCAAAGATAACGCAAGTAAGAAGAAAATGCAGTTTTGAAAGGAAGGTTTTTATTATTTAGGGAGAAAAAAATCCAAACCCACACCC
Organism: Oostethus manadensis; assembly: GCA_024372805.1. Taxonomy (NCBI): domain Eukaryota; kingdom Metazoa; phylum Chordata; class Actinopteri; order Syngnathiformes; family Syngnathidae; genus Oostethus; species Oostethus manadensis. Next base: position 5,315,773 of record QODF01000009.1, on the reverse strand, counting down.
TGTGTGAAAAAGTAATTGCCCCTGCAGCTAATAACTGCTTGGGCACCCTTAGCAGCAAGAACTGCAATCAAACGTTTGCCATAACTTGCAACAAGTCTTTTACACGCTCTGGAGGAATTTTGGCCCTCTCATCTTTGCACAATTGTTGTCATTCAGCTTTATTTGAGGCTTTTCTAGCATGAAGCGCCTTCTTAAGGTCATGCCACAGCATCTCCATGGGATTCAGGTCAGGACTTTGACTAGGCCACTCCGACGTCTTCATTTGGTTTTTCTTCAGCCATTCAGAGGTGGATTTGCTGGTGTGTTTTGGGTCCTTGTCCTGCTGCAGCACCCAAGATGGCTTTAGCTTGAGTTGACCAACAGATGGCCGGACCTTCTCCTTCAGGATGTTTTGCTAGTCAGTAGAATTCATGCTTCCATCTATCCCAGCAAGCCTTCCAGGTCCTGAAGCAGCAGAACAAGCCCAGACCATCACACTACCACCACCATATTTGACTGTTGCTATGAAATGCTGTGTTACTTTTACGCCAGATGGAACGGGACACGCACCTTCCAAAACTTTTGTCTCGTCAGTCCACAAGATATTTTCCCAAGTCTTGGCAGTCATCATTTTGTGTTCAATTATGTCATCTTTGATTAACAGCTAACTCTTTTTTATGAGCAGAAACATTTAAGTGTGACAAACATGCAAAATAATAAAAAGTCAGGAAGGGGTCAAATAGTTTTTCACACCTCTGTATGTACCTCTATCAAGGTCAGTATGAAAGTGTTGTTTGCAAGTCAGAATCTTCATCTTGCACTGGATGTCCCATGTCTGCAGCAACGTGAAGATCTGGTACAGTTCTGCTTCATCTAGTAGCCTGTCCATTCATTGCGTCCGATGTCCATTGCCATACTTTCACCCAGTCAGCGTGTCCATCCCAAATATGAAGGACACACGCTCATTCTTCCAGGGATAGAACTATGTGGAACTTACCGAGACAAAGCCCGGCCTAGGGGTGGACTTGCATCCTCCATGAGTCTGATGTTCTGCTGGCAGAGTTTGGCCTCCAAACTGACTTGTGCACTCAGAAGGATTAAAACCATTAAGACAATTAATATCAAACATGCAGCATGAGGTCAGTCATGACTGCCTTTAATGCCTCCTCCACCAACCCCTGCCGCCCGTCCCCCCCGCACCCACAGATAATCTAATTGAGGTTGTGGCTGCCGGTGGCGGATCGTTACGGCTCAAAAGCTTGAGAAGGCACTGAAATCAAAGCTTCATTAGAATAAGACGGACTGACAGTCAGAAGGAAAGAAATAAATGAAAAGAATTACGGAAAGCGGAAGGGGGGCTTAAGTGGGGGGGTCGATGATGGTGGAACAAATCAACCTTGATCGGTTGGAAAGTCGCTGACCTGTTGGAGAGCCGGGCGTCCTCGGCGCTGCGCCGGTTATGATGGTGTTTATGTGTGTGCACGCCAAAATGAATAGCACATCTCATTAAAATGAATACGCTCATTAAAGCTAATTGGCAATTTAAGGAGAGATCAGGAGCATCTAACCAGGGTTTAGTGCCCCCGCTCGCCATGGCGACGCTCCTCACTCACAGCCGCCGGGGAGACTCTTATTTTGGAGGAGGTTAAAAAAAAAAAAAAAACACCTTTTGTCAAAACAATGTTGCAGGAGAAATGGGCTTAAGTGTTGCTATGGCAACAGTCAACCTGCGTTGTCAAGTAGCGACTCCATTAAACTGCAGGGAAAAAGAATCACACTTGAAACGAGAAAAGCCAGCAAGAAAAGCTGTCTGGATTGCTGTGAAAATAGATAGCTACCTGACGCTTGACCCTCGCAGCTTGTGGTCAAGATCAATAGGGTTCTTACGCTTACACCGTGAAAAAGAATCCCTGTTTCCAAATGAATAAGGTTCTTGCTGAAAGGAAATAGAAACCTGACTGGCCTGACTCGTGGTGCGTGATGAAGAGGAAGCCAACACACCGTCCATAACTGGCACTGGACTATACAGTAAGTGACTAGACGTGGCGTTTTGCAGTTTTTATGATGGCACTGTCATCACAGCAAGGGTGGTTTTTGTTCTTTAGGGCGTGTCACAGCACCGCTCTGCACAACATTACATTCCCATTTGAAAAACGCCTTAATAAACTCATCCATAATGCACTTTGGATATTCAATCATGTCTATTAATGTTTGCAAATATGAAAATAATACCTTCACTGGGTATGCCATAAATGACAGAATGAATTTAAAGTATTAAATATGACTTGAGTATAAAAAGAATTTTAAAAATCACTTAAGAGTGTGAAAAAAATACATAAGCAATATGTAATTTGCATATTTTTGCATATACATTGAAATATTTGACAGATAAAACTATAAACAAACAAAAATGACTTCAAATGTAAAAAAAAAAAGTCTTAAATAAAATTGTAAAATAACACAAAGAAATCAAACAATGTGGAAAAAAAGTGTGAAATTTAAAAAAATGACATAAATACAGAGAAGAAGACCAAGCCAGGCAGTGTCTGCACTAACACACCACAGTCTAAAGCTACACGGGCTGAAATAAGTCACGACGTTTTCAGAATATGGATGTGTTTAATAAATGGCAGAACGTGTTGGACACTTAAAATATGTGACATGGCGCCTGGATGGAAAAGTATCCAACAGCCGCATTTTAACACCAAAACGTCAGTTTTCACAAATCCTGACAATCACGTGTGTCTATTTAGTTGGTCAGTGGCTGACACAGCAGCTACAACGTCCAAGCTAAATACAAGTAATTTAACACTGCTGTCTGAAATACCACACACATTACTTGTTACCGCTGCACATATCTTCACTCAGCCGGCCAAGTACTCCGAATACCCGTCGTAGTGGACATAAGTGAAAACAAGACAGGCGAGATCTAGACGTAAGCATTGGGAGACTTCCTTGTTCTTTTTTTTTTAATCCGTTCTGTCCACTACATCATGTGGCGGCCTGTCTCTTCCATGCAACATTCCTGACACCTCCTGGGCAGTGTTGAAATCTACTGCACGTCATTCACCCGCTCATCCATCTTCTTGCGTTTATCCAAGGTTGGGTCGCTGGGGCAGCAGCCTAAGCATGGAAGCCCTGATCTTGAGGCGTTCCCAGGCAGTTGAGAGACATTGTCTATCTCCTGAACACCTTCCCAGGGAGGCATCCTGACCATATACCAGAGCCACCTCATCTGGCTCTTCTCACTACGACGAAGAAACAGTTGTATTCCCAGTATCTCCAGATGACAGTGCTTCCCGCCTTATCTCTAAGGGAGGAAACCTCGTTTTGGTCCACTTGTACACGTGATCTTGTCCGTTCGGTCACTACACTTTGAACATAACTCATGAACAAGACCGCGAGGTACTTATATTCCTCTACTTGGGACAGGACCTCATCTCCGACACGGAGATGGCACTCTAGGAGAGACCAATGGACTCAGATATGGAGGATTCTCATCCCAGCTGTGAACTGATCTAGTGGGAACTGAAGACCACAGACCAATTTAGCCAGAGCATCTGGAAAAAGCAGAGACCGAGTCCTGCAGCCATCAAACTGGATCCCCTCAACGCCCTGGCTGCACCTAGAAATTCTGCACTAAGTAGGGGCCCTTCCCCCATCAATTAGGATGCTTCTGGATGTCTTGTAGTTAGTTGTACTTTACTGCACTTAGACATATCTGTGCTTGGAATTGCACCATTTCCAAATGCATCAAACCCAAAGAAGCAGGGATTTATATGTATAATAGTGTGGTAATATTGGTAATATTAGGAAGTATAAGTCAAAGTAAAAAATTAGTAAAAGCAAATGGAAGGATGGGGAAATAAAAAATTGACACTACCCTGTACTTTCACCTCGCATCTGTGCAGTCTTGCGTCAAGAATCCATTAAAAACCACGAGCTGACGTTCCTCGACAAAGAGCATCGTTCCGTGATGGTTTGTAGAAGGTGACATGTGACCAGCGAGGCGCTGATTCCAATTCCATCCTGGAACGGGACACGTTTTTCCTCCAATCACGTGTAGGCGGTTTGACGACTGAGCGCTATCAATCATCTCAAGTCCATCCAAAGTTTCCACGAGACGCAGGCTCAGAGGCAGAGCATGTTGTCCCGGCAAGACTTCTATAAGTGCGGCTCTGCATATCGTAACATATCCCTGACATTTCCTCCCAATTATACACTAATCCCGCATCCACAGCACAATGACGCTGCATTTATCAGTCGAAATTGATGCAATTTATATTCATTTTGCACGCCGGCACAATAGCACTGCACGGGAATGGCTTCCCTTCTTCAATGAGCACGCGTGGAAATGGCGAGATAAGACATTTATGCTGAGCAGCAGCTCAAGCAGTAAGATAAAGAGTTAAGGATAAATCCGCTGTGGATTTTTTTTAAGCTGATCCATTTTGAGGATGTTTATTTTATTTGGGGTTTTTTTTATTATTATTTTGGTGGTTTCCTGAGGGAACTTAAAGTGGGAAGACGACCTCCGCCAATCAGCGGAACTAGACATGATAACAATTTCTACTTGCTGGTATATTCCTCATCATATATCACACAACCAAGTCAGACCCCTCAACAACATCTCCTCATATGACCTTGGACCCATGCTGCCCCTTCATGGATTGTACCAGTTTGGGAAATGCACTGTGTCCTCGTGTTCACGTGCCTGGAATCATTTATAGTAACTTTATAGTGCAAAAGTGCAGTCACCCTGACTTTAACCTCCATGGTGTCTCCCAAGCATGGGGCAGACTTCTGTTTGCAACGCAACAAAGACCCGGAACTGTGAAAGTGAAACGAGACACGGTCAGATGTTCTGCTCCAAACTGCTCAAAGGACTCATCCTGGAGGATAAAGATGGTACCTTTGAACATGTGGAAAGATCCGCTCCTGTGAAATGGACAGTGATAACCAAACAGCCTGAAGGTCTCATTACTGAGACCTCCTATGTGTCTCTCCCTCCTTTGCAACGGCCCTTTCAGTCCACAGGTATAATGTAGGTCTTTTATAACATTCTTGTATTTCATGGGTACAGTGTGGGGGACTTTGGTGTTCATTTAGCGTTCATTTAGTTGTAAGATCCAGTTTGCGCTAAAACTGGACTTACACTGCAGTCATAAGGATGACACTGGCACATAGACCGAAGACCTTAGCTGCAGCCGAACTTGGTCATATCTACCCTTGGAGGTCCGAGGGAGCAAATCAATATCAATTATAAGTCAAGAGCTGACCACGACCCATAATCTGGGATGTCCGATAATATCAGCTCATCGATACTATTGGCCAAAAAAATTCACCAAACTTGTGGTGTTCCTGGAGCCACCCAATTTCTCAGATACGTGCTTACTGGAGTTGTACAATGTTGTTTACAGTCACTTCCACAAGCTAAGAGCTGACACACGTGTTCTTTCCACCTCAGAACATATGTCGTGTTACACATGTGGCTACCAGGTGAGATCGGAATCGGAAATTGAGAGTCGGACAATATCGGACATCCCTAACAAATGCACGGCAGTGGTGCAAGAAAACTACATCCATGGGGCGGCAGCAGTGAACAAACACCTTTGATGACCATGATGATGCAGAAAAGGATCAAGGTAATGATTCTACTTTTGCAGTGGCCACAAGTCAGAGCCAACAAGTTATTATTGATATACTGCAGTAACAATCACTCATCACTAACACAAAATAGACACAACCCAAATAATGTACAAATACAGCTTATTACACATCTATTTTTGTCTCTAAGTAGCAGTATGATTGCATGGGCTGTCAGCAAACAAGGGAAGGTGCGTTCCATTTTTCCCCTCACGTGCCCTCTTCCTCACGACGTGACGTCGGCAACTACGTCATGGCGCCGAGGCGAAGCTAACTCGAACTGCTATTGGAACGCAGCCCTGTGTCGCTACTCACCGTTGCTTTTGTCTCGGTGGCCTTTTGACTGAAGAATGTCCACCGTAATCGCCCGAACCACCAGCATCGGAAGCAGTCAATCACATGTTCATTGATACAGCGCTCTGGGTGCGTATGCGTGTCCATACATCGAGGCGCCATATTCCGTGCCTGTCGCGTTAGCAGCATGCTAACTAGCTAGCTAACAGAAGGCCTGGACACATGCTCGCCAGGTGTGCTCCTTGTCGAATGATACACGGGAAATGTGCACTCTTGACGTTCCCTGCATGGCGCGCAATAACAACGACGTCATGTAAATCTGATAAATGCTTTTAAGGAGTGACTGGTCGGGATTTAGAGGCCCACTAATTTAACTTGTCTTTTTTTGTCCATGTATCCACTAAGCCCCGCCCCCACTGCATCTCATTGGCTGACAACCAGCATTGGGCGACTCAAGTCAAATGTTGATGCTAGTAGTGATATCAGTGTCCGATATCGGTTGGCCTCGATGTTTTTTTGAACAAATATCTGTTGTTGTTGTTGTCTGTGGGTTATAATGGTTACATTGTTGATATTATTATATTCCGAATCAGGTTTATTGCCACGTATAGTTCACAGGCAGGTAAAAGCAAGCAATAATAACATAAAGCAAATAAATGAAAACACAAATATAGATACAAATATACATACAAGAATGATTTCTTTTTTTTTGGAACATGCATACAAGGTAAATTGGAATATATGAGAAAATAGAATTAACAGTTCCACATGTCCCAAAGGAGCAGGACGAAGCAAAGCTTATTTAAGCCTACCCCCGTCAGTATCACATCAATTGTAAAACATTTGTTCACTTCCTGTACTGCACATGTACTCTCTGCAGGTTTAAGATGCATAGGAAAATGTAACGTAAAAAATGTAATGTAGGTAAATGTAAATGTAATAGGAAAAGGTAATGTGACAGTCAACAGTCATAATGAAAAATAATGACAAGCACCACGTAGAACGGAACAAAGTTACACGATGGATGAGTTGGATGACAATGTACTCACCAGAGAATGAATACTTAGTAGTGTGTTAGGACAGAACTAAATTGATGGAACAGAACACAGATGAATGATGGGTGAATAATGGGCTTGTACACAACGGACTTGCCACGGAAGGAGGTGTTAGTGAGTAGTGATGAGACAAAGCTATGGCAAAAAAATGGTGAGATTATGGGTGAATGTATGAGTAGACAGATTAGACATACAATATTGGATCTTCACAATAGTTGGTTAAGCATGCCGGTGTGAAGGTTATTATTATCGTAATGTTCCTCTGTGCAGTAACAGCAGTCATTTCTGTTTGTATCCGGGTTGTATTCTTTTTCCATTTCCAGCTGTTGCGGTCCATAAAGCATTAGGTATCCAGTTGTAGATCTTCTTGTCCTGCAAGCTGTGGTGTTGTGGTGTGAGTGTCCTTAAAGGTAGATAAATGGGCTTCTGAATCTGCTGCGTCGGGTTGCTCAGTCCCTTGGGGCATGCTGATGGTGTTGTCAAACGATGTGATCCTTCCCTCTGCATTGTTCTTGTTTTTGAGTTGTTTTCCTTTTTCCATGTTGATCCATCTTGATAGGATCTTTATTATTTTTCCAGGTCCTTTTGCCGCTTAACTTGATGAATGTTATAGAAACGAAGCACTTCGTATCCTTCCTGCTTCCTCAAGTCGTGTGCTTTCTTGGCGAATTTGTCAGATGCTAATTCATGTTGTTGCATCAGCTTCTTTCGTTAGTGTGGTTTTGAATTTCCTGCTGGTGAACTTGAGGATGACGACGGGTGTGCTGTTGTTCCTGCCACACAGGGAGATGCAAGTATCGATGGCGGTGGCGTATACGTCCACTTCCTTTCAATGTGCTTGGTGAAGACACAACCCCTTCATCTGGTTGGTCTTTATTCCCGACTGCCCTGGCAAACGACTTGGGTTTGAGCCAAAGCCCTTTCATGATCACATCATTCATTCGAGTGTTCTGGTCCAAGTCATCAATTGCACTCTTCAGTTGCTCAATGATTTTCTCTTTTGCTTTGTGATCTTCTTTGGGAGCAGCACTACTATCTAGTAATGGCTTTTCTCCATCCTCAGCTTTTTTACCTCATCTCTCAGGTGCTGAACCTCCTGTTTTATGGCTCCGATGTACTGAATCATTCCAGCTTTTGTAGTGTTTGTTCTGTTTTCCTTTCATTGTTTTCCATTTTCTGCTCAATACCTTCCAGGATTTTCTGCTTGCAGACTTTCCACCAAATTATTCTCCATCGTTGACACATTCCTTGTTAGTCTCTCTTTTAGTGAACGGGCATGCTTGGACAGTTGGCGCTTTAAGTGCTCCTCAGCCGTGCGTGGCGGCGGGGTCGCCTCATTATTGGTGACTCCACCTTTGTAATCTTCTGATGGCGGCGTTCCTCTCAGGATACACTATCCAAAGTACTTTGACTTGAGCTTCTTTTTCCTTTGGCATTTTCACTGTTGCTAAGCAACGCCTTGTGGCGGTACACCTACAGTATCGGCTAACCTCGTAACGGCCCCCGGGTACTTTTGTTTATTTTGTACCTCTCCCGGTCCGACTTGCCGCCAGAGATCTCCGCACTCTCGTGTGGTTGTGCTCACAAAGTATGGTCAAAAAGATGGCAAAATATTTTCTATGCAGCCGCCATTTAGCAGCTAGTCAGTCAGCCGGCCTTGCAACGGCGGTCGGCGCCTCTTGATGGTTTATTTCGGTGAGTTCTTGCCTCTCGACAGCCCGAGTCCGAGATGTCAGCACACGGTTCTGGATTTGTGGTAGTTGAGCTATTTAGAATCGTACACGTTTATGTGCACTTGAAGTTATATTTTTGTCATACTGTATATACAGGGTGGCCCAAAGGTAGTGTTACACATTTTTCAGACATTTATGAACACACTTTCTATTTACATATTAGACACTTTACATTGAACATTTCATCTCTCAAGTGCTTAAAGAAATGTAAATAAATGTCTAATATTAATGTCCTACTTTTGCCTCATCCTGTATTGTGTACAGACTCCAGGAATATCGTAGTTTTTCTTTTTCTTGACTTATTTTGCACCATATACTTTATTTTGCGCATACATAATGGGAATTCTGCTATCATTTCTTGCTATTCTTAAGTAGTCTTATAGTGTTGGGTTTTTATTTGTTTACAAATGTGTTGTAAATACTGTATAGATGTTTTCCTTTGTTGTTGCTTTAGTCTGATTAAAAACAAATGAAATTCAAAATAAAATAACAAACGAAAAGAAAAGTATTCATATGAGTATTGGTCTTTAAGACCTACTAAAATTCCAGCAAACATGCTTCTCCAAATAAATCCGTGTATCAATAAGCAAGTACGACTTTTCCACAAGAACCAGAAGCAGGAGGCGTTTTACTCCAGCGCTGCTGCTTCGATGAGGAGGCCTCTAGACAATTTTGTGATTCCATCACACGCGACCCATGATGTCCCCGAGACAGCATCATCCCCGCAGTGGGGTCGCCCTGTCAGCTGCTGTCGGTCCCGCAGGCTGACGGGGCGGGGGCGGATGTCTCCTTTGGCAAATAATCACTAGCTGGCGGGAAGCTCGCAATCTGCCGGGTCGCGGGTCAAAGATTCCTTAAACTGTCAGAGGAGGACCGGAGGAACCGTCGTTTCCTGCCCGCTGAACTCAGCAGGCGAAAGGTCGCCGTTACAAGATCTCTTCTCGCTTTTCACCGGGGGCAAATTTTCATCTGCCATGAAGCCTGAAGAGCGAGAAGACCTTATCAACCTTCAGGATGAAGGCATCAGAATAATACACCCGCTCTTTCACCCTTTGACAGAACAGGGTCAACACTAGGGGAGGAACCTTCTAGCAGCAACTTTGTGTCAGGCTTGACTCGGAGAAGTGGAACTTTGTAGACCAAACGTCCTCTTTTATCAGGACAAACAAAGAGATTTGACATGACTTTTAATGACCTTAGTCTGCATGAATGGGCATTGGGTAAGTGTCTGTCTGGGCTTCCCCGCATGCCTTGCGGGTTATAAATTACGAAATATAGAATAGAAACGGATGATATAGTTTTATTCACATGGTTTCTGCTAACGTTCTGCTTCTCGGGACCGATGTGGTACCTTCTTTTTTTTCTTGGAGACCAAAATTTCCCTTGGAGATGAACAAAGTATCTATCCATCTATCTTTTTTAAATTTTTGTTTTTTTATTAAGATGTAAGTGTACACCCAAACTACAGTTTAGGATGTGACCAAGTGTGCCTGTTGGTTTGTCCTAATCCAATATCCTGACGTTTCTACTACCACACCACTCCTGTCAGGAGAACCAGAGTACTGAGGGGAGGGAGCCCCCTGCTGCGGCCCAGCAAGGTGCACGGTTTTTGGGCACACGCTCAGAGCAGCCGTTGTGACGACATGGAGGTCTGCTTATCAAAATGTGTGCTCTGTGTTTACGTTCTTTAGTTTTGGTTAAACGTCCTTCCTCTGAAAGGGAATGTTTGTTTACAAGTGAGCTCAGGGGAAGGCAGAAGAAAAAAGGAGAGCTTGATTTGCTCACCCGTACAGTACAGGTAATCTCCCCTCAATGGTTGTCAATTGTCTTTGGTGAGTAAGGGTGTAAAAATATCAAGCTGATTCGATGCTTGCAGTCATTGGCCGGTCTACATGTGACCATGTTACCTCCAGCTTTCTTTGTTAAAATGGTATGATCTGAATTTCAAATTAACAGTAAAAATAAGCTCATCTTGTGGTAGTGTTCATACTGGCCGGTAAGTGTGGGAGTTGAGGTTTCCATAAAACTGCATGACTCGTTGTTAGTGTGGGATGCATCCAACTGAGTTGACTTTTATTTAGTGGCTCCCTAATGTTGTGGAATTTACATGCAACCACCCATGACCCATTTCCATATAAGTACTTTCTGTAGGTGGCGAGTGCAACAACACATGACTGGCAAGCGTGGGGAACGCTCCAAAGGACATCCAGCGTGCGTCTTCAAACTCATACCCCTTTTTTAACTGCAGAAGCTTTAATGACTACATTTTATTTCACCATAACAGAAAAAGCACTTTCCCAACCCATAAAAAGCCTGAGACTTTTAAAGCACGTAGCAGACATTAGTGATGGAAAATGCTGCTAATTGATGATGGTGCAGATAACGAACTTCACACTTTTTGCGTCATGCAAATGCGAAAGAGAGTGACATTTTGGGACCGAAACGACATGTCAGGCTTTGCATAGCAATTTGAAGGCTAAAAGCTGAAGAGTTATGTTTCCATAGCATATGAATTCTTTGAGGTAAAGTTGTAAGACCAGTTGAATTGTACAGCAAACCCTCGTTTAGGGTTAATTGGTTCCAGACTCAGCCTGATAAGCACATTTCTGCCAACTTGGATCTTTATAAATATGTACATAGACAGAGCACAGACCACCAGTTGACCACCTTCTAAATGTGATTTTTAACATTACTGTAGACATGAAATATAGAGTCAATTCTATTACCCCAAAAAGTACATATAATAAGAGAAAATAGGACATAAATATTGCTTGTGTTGCTGGAAATCTGTTTTAGTGCTAGGGGAGCTGAATGGGAGCAGACAGGAAGTGACATCAGCGGTTCAGAGTTGAGTTTTAGCAGTAGCCTGAGTTTTTAATCAGGGATTAAAATAAAAGATGACTTGCCCCACCTTTCACCCAAAGTCAATTGGGATAGGCTCCAGCATACCCCTTTGGCCCTAATGACGATAAGCAGCACAGAAAATGGATGGATGGGAAATTAAAGCTATTTATTCTGGCGATCAAGTCTGGTGCTTGTGAGTCTTGCCCAAACATTACAGTAATATCACTGACAGCTAGTGACCAGTGTAGAATGTCTTGGGATGCATCTTCTGAATTTCTTCATTTAATCAAAAAAATTAGGTACGATTTGAATGCTTATATTTGCATTTTTATACTAATAACAATACCAATGATTTATTGTCAAGTTGTGAAAATTCACATGTGTGAAGTGAAATGAGCTTTCATGGTGGAACGAAATATGATAAAATAACGTAATAAGCAACGACACACTGCCATTTTGGGCGAGCCATATCCTGGGATGGCTGTCACATGACTGTCACGTGACATCCACTCCTGAATGCAGCTGTGTTTATATTGTTCTTCATTTAGCCATTGTTATGCGTGATAATGCTTCATTTTGCCCAATTTGCTCAAATATGCATGTTCAAGTTGGGAAAATTCAAATTAGTGAAGTGAAATGAGCTATCATGTGGAAAAGAAATACTAATGGGCTTTTGGAAATGACAAACTGCCATTTTGGGGAAGCCGTCTCCAGGGGTTGTCACAGGACAACCACTCCTGAATGCCTTATGTTATTATGTTTATTATGTTACTACTGCGCTTCATTTAGCCATTTTAAAGCTGGACACAAATACGTACTATCTGCTTAAATCCGCGTTTTTCAAATACTAACAATTGGTTGCATCCAACCGTGAGGCAGTCAAAACAATTGAAATGCGTGAATTGAACAAATAAATAAATGAATGGAAAAAATAATGAGCTTTTGGAAATGGCACGCTGCCGTTCCGGGGAAGCCATATGCTGGGATAGTCACATGACTGTCACACGACAACCACTCCTGATGTGGATGCGTTTCAGGCCTTCCTGGGGCTTCCTATGTGTTGACATTGAAAAGGGGCAGATCTGATGAAAGATAAAGTGCTAACTGGTGGATAAAAGCTTGGATGAAGAGCGGAGGACGGGCGCCGCCGTAGGTTGAGGTGAGAATAAAGCCACCGAAAAGCGGCGGTGTGACATTGCGACCGTTTTCGTTTTTTGCTCGGAGAGTTGCGTCAACGCCAGTGAAGTCAAACCGCATCTGTTGCATCATCACAAAGGCACCCAGCGCGCTAACTGCGCGGCGCCAGAGGATACAAAAAATGCGTGCACACAACAACAGCGAGATCAAAGCTTCTGTTTACGGAGAACGGCGGTCGGCGATGCTCGCCAATCTGCCTGGAGGGGAGAAGATCAACAGCGTACTTCAAGTGTGCACAACCGGGGGGAGGGGTGGTGGTGGGCGGGTTCACAGCCTCACCATTGTCCATGTGGGTGACTGTGCCCCCCGCTGCCCGCCCCAAGCCTTGTTATTACGCTTCTGAAGGTGTCCTAATTGGTGCTTAATTACTGCCCTGGACCCCCACCAGTGGGAGGGAACACGGATGAAGGAATGAATTAGCATTCAGAGAGTGTTGTCACCGGAAGGGGGAAAGCAGTAGACAGAACCGGAAGAGGTGAACTCTCCTCCCGCGTACATAAAATGTTAAACGGACAGATGGTAATAAAAGCAGCACATGGCAACCAGGCGGGGGAGCCCCCCTCCCGGACCCGGTGTTCACAAAAAGAGCGGGCGGGCGCGCCACGTCGCCGCCTCTGTTTGTTGTTGTTTTTCAAACTCCCTCTGTCATGACTGCACTCCGGGACTTTGGAGGACGCAGGCCAGCTTGTGCAGGAAGAGTTTATTTGTACGGCCGACTTTTCATTCTGCCGTTTATTGCGGCGCTGCAGGAAAGTCTTTTGAGCCGCATGAAAAGAGAAGCGGCGCTACACGGGAGTGTTAATTCCTGTGTTCCGAGCGCCGGCCTAATTGCGGGCGGCTCTCTCAGGGCCGGCGAGGGTCACGCGGCATTCCACGCCGTTATTACACGAGCCGAGGACACGCTGCTGCCTCGCCTGTAATCAGAAATCCATTTGCGCACAAGGCAACAACAAATCGCTCCATCAGCACTCCCTCACCTCATATAAACTCCGCCGTATTATTTTTGACAAGGCTTTGTTTGAATCGCATTAAAGGCTTCCCAGATTATTATTACAAATGTAAAATTGCATCAGCTCGTCCCTTGGCTGCCGGCGCTCTGATGTGCGCTCTCAAGAGCATCTTGGCTCGGATTAGAGGTGCCACTGTTCATAAACTCATCAAAGCGCACCGAGAGCCGAGTCTCTCAAAGATAATGAAAATGTGCCACAATAACACCGAGGATTAGACGTGCTGGGGTGGGGTGGGGTGGCGAGAGGGGGTGCACAGCGGAAGATAATAATGGTAAACGCCTGCAGCAATTAGATACTGTACCATGTGGCACTTTCCTCTCCAGTTAATGTGGCGCGGTGGAGGCTGGCATCTCGCAGCAGCCTGATGATGTAAGGTGGCGATGCCAGGGTGAAAACGCCGACGCCAGCCCGCTTGGTCCAAAGCGACGACAATCGTATTAATAAGAGTGAAATTGGAAGCACGTCCAACAGAGAGAAGAAAAACAATCATCATTCATCATCTGCTTCTCATCTTCTTCTCCTAACACCTCTAGCTCGTGCCGAGCCACTACTAAATGGTTCTCAGACTAAAAGATTGCACTGTTGGATCTTCAGGAGGTTCTACGTTTGCTAAGGTCCCAAGCAATTTATTGCAAAGAAGAATTCAAGTCAAATGGGCTGTTCATCAGCTGTTTTAATATTCCATAGCTCAGAAAGACCACAAATCCCCACTGAAATAGAAACAAAAGGTTGAGAAAATGAGCCGTTCTTGCTCACAGGTTTGGTGTTGTAGAGCTGGATGGCAGGTGGAATGAAAAAGTCCTGTAGCGTTCGCTGTGAGAACGGAAATGGAGGAGTCTGTTGGAGATTGAGCTCCGCTGCCCCTCAATTGTTTGGGCGGGTGGGGCTGTCAATGATGGCTTTTCGGATCTGCTGCTCCCCAAAGAAGCCACAGCAAAGTACAAGGCACTGGCAACCACAGACTGGTAGAAGATCTCCAGCAGCTTGCTGCACACATTGAAGGCCTAAGCTTCCTCAGGAGGTAGAACCTGCCCATGCCCTTCTTGTACACAGCATTGCTGTTGTTCTTCCAATCCAGTCTGTTCATGTGGACTCCCAAGTACTTGTAGTAGTCCACTACTGGCACACCCCTGCCCTGAACGGTGATGGGTTCAACCAGAGTCACCTTCCTCCTGAAGTCTATCACCAGCTCTTTTGTCTTCTGCACATTCAGGAGCAGGTGGTTTGCCTGGGACCACTTCACAAGGTCCTGTACTCCACCTCCTGCCCATCTCTGATACACCCAACTGCCACCCCACTTTACCACACAGACCAGGGCCTTCAGTCATGAGGGACGCCCTCTGCAACTACCCCACATAGCTGTTTGCCATTTGACACCCCTGCACAACCTTAATCTCCATTGTTCCATTGAAGGATCATGATGGTGCCGTGTGGAAACCATCTCATCGGATGAGATCTCCTTGTCATGCCAGCAACGTGGGAAGCCATTAGGACCCTCAATGGAGAATAAAACTTTCTTCCACCTTCCAGTGTCCCATGTTTGGTGCTCCGCTGCAAATTCCCAATTTTGTGGCCATGAAGGTGACGTGGCCTTTGAGGCATCGTGTGCATGCTCCAATCGATCGGCCACCAATCAGTATCGGCCAATTTCTGTGAAATCGCACGGTCAGCAAATGCGACTCGATCATGTGTGGCTCGTACTGTTGCAGCCTGTCCCAATCAGTGCACGCTGTTCAGTGTTTTGAGTAGCGTCCTCCTCGCACTTTCCTTCACATAGCTTGGGCACATTGCCAAAACAAAAGCTTACATGTGGAACTTACGTGCCAACACAGAACATCACGGGGACATTAGAGAACTGTAATCTAATACACCATTTGAAGAACAAACACCTGACAAAGTATAGGGAGTTTTGGAAGATCACAGTGTGCAGCTAACAGCCAAAATGCTAGACAGCAGTCACCCGTAAAGTTATTGGATATAATTGATGGATTTTGGAGAATCTGGCATTGCACCATGTTTTTTTTCCATGACTGTGTGATGGGTCTTTAGCTCCCCGGAAAAAAATAATCTTCTTTCTTACATCAGAAAAAAGCCTTTGTAGGTACCACTTTCCAGAAGGCTCTGCTGAATAACGAGCTTCTTGTGTCTGATATTGACATGAACGGTTTTTCACTGAACACTCAGCCGCAGAGAGTACTTTTGCCAGAATTATCCTCTCAATGTTTGCAGAACTGTGAGAAAACTACAACACGTCAAAGAAGTTCCTATCGATTTTTAAGGAGTCGGTGTGATTTTTCTTTGTCGTGTGTCGCCGACACGCCGCTTGCCAATCAAAGACGGCGAGAGTAAAACGCCGCTTCGTGAAAGAAGTCTGTCGGCAGCGCTAGGCTTGACAGACTCATTTCTAAGCCGTCACGGCGAGGACGGAGGCCAAGGTGGCGAGAGCGGCTTCTGCTTTTGTCTCCCCTCATTTCCTGGGAAAAAGAGCAAAAACAGTGGGAGAGGGATCGTCCCGGCCGCTCGGCCATTAACTGCAAGCTGATTGCTTTGTGCAAAAGGTGCCTGAAGAGCGAGGGGAAGGAAATTAGAGAATAATGGGAGAGAGTAATGAAAGACGATGAAAAGTGGCAGCCTGGCTCGGCTGGCAAAGTTGAAAGAAAAAGAAAAGACGGAGAGGAGAGAAGGAATAAACGAGGAGAGTCGCTGGAGGACTAAACCACAGCAGCGAGGCCAAATGTAGTCCACTTTTTGGAATATTTATCTCATCTTCACCGCCAATTACAGGTCACTGATTGAAGGTGAAGTTCTTCTAGGTGGAGTGATTCACTCTCTCGCTAGACATCTTTGAAGAAATGCACTTTATTTCATTCAATAGACTTGGATTTAGTGAGATTTCTATCAGCAGCACAGTCTACAATTTAAAGGAAAAGTGCACATTTTGGGGGTAATTTTTGTCTGTTCATCCGCAACCCTTTTGTGAGACCTTTTCAGTGCCTTCTAGGGATGTAAAAACTCATAAAAAGAGGCAACTAAGAATGCACGTAATGGGACGCCCGGAAAGTCTTGTGGAAAAACGTGCGGCTTTTACTTTATGTACCTTTGTTGTTATTGTTGCAGCCCAAGAACTACGTTACTGGCACAGTGACACCTCGCCACAGCACAGCGGCTAGCATCTAGCTTCAGCACACACCCGCTCACAATGCCTCAGGCCACTAGTGAAAGCTAACGCTACATATTGGGCTCTTTCTAGGCGGAATTGGCGGAATTGGTGTTTCCCGTTACATGCATTCCTTACCAGCCTCTTTTTACCTCTTTTGGGCAAAAGTCCATAAAAATGCACTTTTCCTTCAAGGATGAACACCATAGAAGGCTCCGGTGTCAGTGGTGGACTTTCAAGCAGGGCTGGGTACAGTTCAGAAATAAAATTCCAATTCAATTGTAATCGCAAACAGAGGGAAAAATTGCAATAGAGATTTGAATTTTGAAAATTGACATTCATGATACACAATTAAGTTTTACAGTATTTATTTAAAACCTAAAAAACATTATTGTATGCAATTATGTATCACAGTACTTTATTATAACATATAAAAACGTTCAAGCTGTTGGACAGCAGCATAGCTAATCTCCCAGAATACCTTGCTTCATCCAAGTGTTCCAAATGGGTGCCCAAACCTTCTGGCCATTTTCTCGGGCGTACACATAATTATTTATTTACAAATGACGATAATTATACACGACGCAAGCGATGTTGCTCGATCCTGTCATTTGCGTATGATCTGAAACATTGAAGTGTGAAATGAAACATTTAGTGAAGAAATCGGGAAGGGGGCAAACACTTTATTGATATCGACGTCACTTTTTGTTGGGGTTTTTTTGGCATTTTTCCTTTTTTTAAAAAAAAATGTTCCAAATATTTCAGTTTCCGTACTAAATGATCTTCATACGTCTTCTTTTCGGAATGTTGATGGTTTTATTCCCATAATACTGTATTATAATTGTGTAAGTTATGTTCCCTCATAGTATTCATCGTGTAAAATAAAAGTGTTAATATTTGTAATGCTAGTCAACTAAACCGCTGCAAAATCTAGTCAACTAAAAGGGAAGTCATTTCAAAGAGTAAATAATGACCGAAAGTGAAATACATCGGACTAGGACTTGAATGAAAAAGGGGTGTGACAATGGAGACTTTGCTGACATAATAAGGTGTTAAACATCAATAGATGCGTCTGCATGCGCGGACACGACCGTAAGTCTCGGTTTTTGTCAATGCTGAACACAAAGAGACGCTCAGCCGCGGCCGCTAACAAGCAGTCCAGGGAACGCTGGCCAAGGAGGAGCAAAATCAGCTGTTTGATTTGCAAAACGCCGCTCTCGGACAAGAAGGAGCCATTACGGCGCCGGCTGCCGGCATGGTGCGGCGGGGGTTACGGTCGAAGCCCAAAGACTGTCGATATCACAGCGCCAATTACGCCTTTTTAAATGGGCCCCGTGTCGCCGGGAATGAGCAGCTCCATCAATCTGTCCTGACAGCGCACTCCTTAGCCCGTCACTCTCGCTGCTGCCCGCAATCTGTAGATTTCAACTTAGCCCCAGAAATTGATAATCCGATTGTGCCGTAACCTGGTTAGCTGCTGAATGCGCCAGAGGCGGGGAGGAATGGGGGGGGCTGGCAGCTCCAACACACAGTCACCAAGATTGAACAACGCTTTCCTGGAAATGTCCTTTTAGTCAATCAAGGTGTTAGGAATGGAACATTTTCCCACATTATACAAGACCTTTCACTCGGAACAACAGGCACCGTCTTCTTTGGAATTAGTGTCACACTTTTTAAATCCCCCTTCTACCACCCGGCTGGGACGCCCGGTCCTCCTAGCCAAGATTGGGTGAAACCACATCAGACCAGTACACCAGCTAACAGTCAACGGGAAGCTAAGCAGGCTTAGGAGAAAGAGAAACTCACTTTCATTTTAGAGACTGCTTGGACCTCGCTGGACCTTGGTTGGGGGTCTGAGCATTCTCTCCAGGTCTGCCATGGTAATTTGGAATTGGAATTTCTCTTGGAGATTGATAAAGTATCTAAGTAATTGTTTGTATCTAAGCCGGTCCAAACAGGTGAAATTAACAATCAGTTACGTCGGGAGTGCCCAAACGTTTCACCAGAGATCACTTGGACCTCACTAAACCTTGGTTGGGGGTCTGACCGTTCTCTCCAGCACTGGCATTGCATCTTGTGTGTGGGCTGGTCCCAAAAGAGGAAATTAACCAAAATTTACATTGGGAGTGTCCAGAGCTTTTCCTCTGACTGCCAAATACTTTCTCCGTCCCCACAAAAAATGTTTTCCATTCTGTACAAAAGTATGCAGTGACACATGCAGAAGTTCTTACTTTTCTAGCTGATATAGTTAGAATACAGTTTTTTGGCTCTTTTTCTTCATCTTTCAGATGAATGGTGAATCTAAATGTTAAATGAAATCCATAACTAAGTCTTGAAGTATGAAGCAAAATATTTACAAACGGTGCAAACAACCCATGTGCTCATCCATCCATCAATTTTCCATACCTAATTGCTGGAGCCTATCCCAGCTGACTTTGGGCGGGAGGCGGGGTACACCCTGGACTGGTCGCCAGCCAATCGCAAACATTCACTCTAACGGACAATTTAGAGCGGCCAATGAAGCTAACATGCATGTTTTTGGAATGTGGGAGGAAAGCCGAGCACCCGGAGAAAACCCACACACGCACGGGGAGAACATGCTAACTCCACACAGAGATGCCCAACGGAGATTCCAACCCTCAACCTCTTGACTGTGAGGCCAACGTGCTACCCACTCATCCACCGTGCGGCCTCCATGCGCTCATTGCCTCATCTAAAGCATAAGTAGCAGGTAAACATGATAAATACCGTTTACAAAGCTGCATCTGTTGCAAGAAAATACGACGGAAAAGTGACATTTAAGATTGAGAAAACAGTTTGCACCAGTCGGCATCAAACCCGTGACACAAAATGATAGTTCCACCCCACCTGCCACTCCCCTCAGGGGCATGCGACATTAGACAGTAGCAGCAGATGGACTTGAGACCAAAGCAAAGCAAATTCAAAACCAGGAGCGGCTTCTGCATCGACCTTTGCTGGCTGATAGCATCCTGGATGCTTTCCTCACAGCGTGAAGATGTTCCACTTGACTTGAGCACAAGTGGAGAACGGGCACCCTATTTGTGCTTTCTCGTGAGAAACAAACACAAATTATGTTCCAGTCAGCAAACACGTAGAAAAAGAAGATCTGCATGCTTTGCAGACATGAGTCTTAAACGGGTCAAAAAGCAAAGACAAACATGCTGATATTTCGTGCTTCTGCTCCAATAACTGATATTTGGCTCTGAGGCAGTCCTGTTGAAGTTCTGCAGGGAGCGGCGTTCATACAAAGTGGACCACACCGGGAGGATTCGGGCCTCCACCAGATGATTGTTGACGCTGCCCGGTGAGGCTCGATGGGGGCGAGGCATCCCGGCCGGTTGAGTATTGATCCCGTGCCCTCTCAAGCCTGAACCAGATGAATGGAGCCCCGGGCATCGGCGCTCAAACGGGCCGGCCGGGTAATTGAGTCTTTCAAAAACACATGAAACGGCAGAGGTGAAATGGCTTTCAGATTGTCAATCTGCTCCTCCATTATTTCTTCAACGGGCATGTTTGCCACGCAGCCCATTGAAGCATTTAAATGTGTGTGTACGCTTTTGGAACATCCTCTCCTGCTCCTCCTGGTGTCCTCCACCTCTAGCCCAAAGCCTCTCCTGCTCCTCCTCGTGTCCTCCACCTCTAGCCCAAAGCCTCTCCTGCTCCTCCTGGTGTCCTCCACCTCTAGCCCAAAGCCTCTCCTGCTC
>QODF01000009.1:5207551-5294439 GCA_024372805.1 Oostethus manadensis | reverse complement strand
TTTTGTCTTATGATGTTTTGTGTTATATTTTGTGTTATGATTTTTGTCTTATGAAGTTTTGTGTTATATTTTGTGTTATGATGTTTTGTGTTATGATTTTTTGTCTTATGATGTTTTGTTATATTTTGTGTTATGTTTTGTCTTATGATGTTTTGTGTTATGATGTTTTGTGTTATATTTTGTGTTATGATGTTTTGTGTTATATTTTGTGTTATGATTTTTTGTCTTATGATGTTTTGTCTTATGATGTTTTGTCTTATATTTTATGTTATGTTTTGTCTTATATTTTCTGTTATGTTTTGTCTTATGATGTTTTGTTATATTTTGTGTTATGTTTTGTCCTATGATGTTTTGTGTTATATTTTGTGTTTTTATGTTTTTTCTTATGATGTTATGTGTTATATTTTGTGTTTTTATGTTTTTTCTTATGATGTTATGTGTTATATTTTCTGTTATGTTTTGTCTTATATTTTGTGTTATGATTTTTGTCTTATAAAGTTTTGTGTTCTATTTTGTGTTATGATTTTTTGTCTTATGAAGTTTTGTGTTATATTTTGTGTTGTGACATTTTGTGTCACGTCACAGGACTTTTTATGACATTTTGCCTTATGACCGTTTCTTGTTATGACATTTTGTCTTCCAATGTTGTGCGTTGTGATGTTATGTGTCACCATGTTTTGACGATTCTGGTTGCAGTGTTTTGTGTTTGTTTACGATGTTTTTTGTTCACGACGTGTCATGGAAGTATCCTTGGACACGATCTCCTGATGCGTGCCGTGAAGTGCCATACAAGTGCCATACAAGTAGAAGTTACCATTGAATTGAGTAAACAACCCATAAAAAACATGACGTACTCGACGCTCCTCACCAACAGCCTCAATAAAAGCTGTTCATCATTTTCCGCATGCAAAGTTCTACAGTAATCGTTTCCATTTTTGCCCGATTTGGACTGAGCCTTTGCAAGGCCAACTGGAGGTAGCACTGTGCACCACTGTGTGAGAAGCGAGTGAGAGCTTCATAAAGTCAAGTGTGTTCCACACACAGGCTGCTCTAAATGAGGCAAACGGATGAACACAGCACAGTTCATTTATCCTGCATGCAGCTCAGAAGGTAATAAAAATGTCCCAGCATGCTCCGTTGTGACCCTCCGGATGGCGTGAGCGGCGTGTTTGCTCGGCAGCATGGCTGAGGTGAATTAGTCACACGGCAGTCAAACACCATGAATATGTATGGCGCCACATTATCGCCTCTGCCGTCGCCATGACGGCGTGCGGCACCTCCGTGTTTGTCTTAGTTTGTTCTCTGCCGCTACATGGCCTCCAAGAACGTACGTCACCTGGCCGCGCTCGCGTGAAGCAGCTGAAATTACTTCCTGCTGAGACACAGGATGTGCTAATGTGGTCACCGGGATGCCACGCAACTGATCCAGAGTCAGTGGCATGAAACTACTTATAGACCCTCACACCGCCTCTTCAATCATATAACACGACGTAAACACGTATATAACACGATGTAAACACGTATATAACACGTATATAACACGATGTAAACACGTATATAACACGACGTAAACACGTATATAACACGATGTAAACACGTATATAACACGATGTAAACACTCATATAACACGACGTAAACACGTATATAACACGTATATAACACGTATATAACATGATGTAAACACGTATATAACACGATGTAAACACGTATATAACACGTATATAACACGTATATAACACGACGTAAACAGGTACACTGTTTCGTGTTACGACGTTTCGTGTTACGACGTTTCGTGTTACGATGTTTCACCTCGCACTGTTTCGTGTTACGTTGCAGACGGAAAGCGCAGTGAAGCGAGACTCGGTAAAATGTTGAGAACGTGTAGAAACCAACATCGGTTGAACTTCATGAAGGATCAAGGTGGTATCTTGTGAAAAGATCTGCTCCTATGAAAGGGACAGTGATAAGTAAGGAGTGTTGTAGTAGTGCAGTTCTTCCACGTCCAACTCCTGTCCAGCATAGATTGTGCCAAAGGTCTGAGTGAGATGAAAAATGAGGATGCGGGCACAACAAATCCGAGGCTGTGTCCCAATACTTTGGCGCATCAAAAAGCAGAAGAGGTCTGGACGTGACGTGTTTCACGGGCCCAGTGACTCCGGTGACTTCCTTACACGACGGGAAGGTTCGGTCCGTCTCATCCTCTGGTCCTCGTCATGTTCTGGTCGGCGGGTCGCGGCGTGGCCCGCTATCACAGGTGACCGCCGAGCACGGCGCCGTGACCCGCCTCTCATCTCGGTGGCGGTCACACCTGCCTCCTGCCTCATCTGGGTGGCGTCACGGCGCCCCCCGAAGGCCACACCCTCCACCAGTGCTCATCCCTCAGCACTCTTCTGGGGGCGCGTCATGAATATTTCAGCAGGTTTAACTCCACTTAAAATATGCATTCTAATTGGGCCTAAGTGGCGTAGCTCAGCACTAAGTAGCTTCTCAACTCCTCCGCTCACGTTCCTCCTGACGGACACGCTTCACATGGCCGATGTTCTTCTCGGTGCTCTCTAATCTCCTCCGCTTGCCCTGCTGTCTTGGCAGTCTGCATTCTCTGCTGCTCTGACCCGCTCGCAAACACTAATTACTAATCACAATGTTGGTTTGTGCGCACGTGCACGAGCGTGTAAGCTGGAGGCTCGGAAAAATAACCCTCGAAAATCAATGATTGCTGTTTCGTGGCTGAATACTTCCTACTGTTAGTCAAAAATATGCATATTTAAGCCTATTTAAGTTTTTTGTTTTGCCTAATTGAAGCATTTTCAAGCATAAAATGTCTAAAAGGGAGAGTTATTTCATGCCTAGAAGGCTCTAATAATGTTAAAACTGTAATTAAAAAGTGGTAAACAAGTTACTGGACTTATTTTCTGTTGTAACGTCTACTATATTCGGTCATAGGAGTGGAAAGGTGACTATAGGGGTGTTATTTTGTGTCTAGAGGGCTCTACTAATGTTAAAAACTTTATTTTGAAAGTGGTAAACAGTTTTTTTTGTCTTATTTTCTGTTATTATGTCTACAATATTCGGTAATAGGAGAAGAAAGGTGACTATAGGGGTGTTATTTCATGTGTAGGAGGCTCTAATAATGTTAAAACCATATTTGCAAAGTGGTACACAGGTTTTCTATGTCTTAAATGTTTTATTGTACCCCATTATGTTTACTATCCTGGGTAATAGGAGCATAAAGTTGACTATAGGGGTGTTATTTCTTGTGTAGGAACCTTTTAATAATGTTTTTTTTTAATTCAGAATGTGGTAAACAAGATTTCTATGTGTTATTTAGAGAGTGGTAAACAGTTTTTTTGTCTTATTTTCTGTTACTATGTCTACTATTATGGGTACTACGAGTGTAAAGGTGACTATAGGGATGTTATTTCATGTGTAGGAGGCTCTAATAATGTTAAAAAACATATTTACAAAGTGGTACTCAAGCTTTCAATGTCTTAAATGTCTTATTTTCCTCTATTATGTTTACGATATTGGGTAATAGGAGTGTAAAGGTGACTATGGGGGTGTTTTTTTATGTATAGGAGGCTCTTAATGTTAAAAAAAACAAATGTAGAAAGTGGTAAACAAGCTTTACCAAGCTTTGTGTCTTAATTGTATAATTTTCCCCTATTATAGTTTACTATACTGGGTAATAGGAGTGTAACGGTGACAATAGGGGTGTTATTTCATGTCTAGAAGGCTCTAAAAATATTAAAACTGTATTTACAGGTATTGTATGTCTAATTCTCTTTGATGATGTATACTATTGGGTAATAGAAGTGTAAAGGAGACTATAGGGGTGTTATTTCATGTCTACAGGGCTCTACAGGGTTTCATGAGTTATATCATTACACTAATATATTTTATTGCCCTTAACGCAAAGCTGCCATTGATATTCACCTACAGTGTACCATGGATAAAATGCAACATGTACCAAAATCCTTTCATTTTCATGCAAGCCCCCCTGCTGGAAAAAGTTTGGACGCCCCTGATTAAAGGACACACACACGGCGAGATGAAGTGTGTCGGGGGTTGTTGGAGCAGCGTGCGGCGGACGCGGCGCTTGGGTCGATTGGGGAGGAAGTCATCACGGTCCATTTCCAAAGGGAAAAAAATCAAAAACACACGAAAGAGGAAAGTTTCCGTTCCAAAGGTCGTTCCTCAGCGAGGGCCTCATAGTGAAAAATGAAAGGATGCAACTTTCATAAATAAATATAATAAATCATAAATATATTATATATATATATGATGTCAGCTTTGTCATACAGCGGAAAAAACTGTACAATTGAATTAAATTTCCAAATATTCCAACTTTCTTTTTAAATCTTTTTTTAAATGTTATTTTCATTATATTGGGACCTTATTTTGTTCCGGTTTTCATATTGCGACTTTGAAGAAGAACTTAAAATGTCATGACTTCCCCTCAAAATGTCACCAGTTTTTTTGCAAAATTGTAGCTTTTTTCTTCAATATATTAATATATGATCTATTATTAATATAATACATTTTCCAAACATTATGACTCTTTTGTTCGTTTTTTCTGTGGTGTGTTTGTCGTGTTGAGGTGCTTTTCTTCCTGCCATCCTTATTTACGGCGTTCTTCCGTGCAGAACTACGAGGGGGGCGGAGCTCCGCAGCGGATCCTCCCTTTTTTACCCCCCCTGCGGCGACGGGGTGGCACTGCTGCTAAAATGTTACTTTCCCCTTCAAGTAGAACTTTTTCTTCTTACAATACAACTTTTTGTGCTAAATCTTTTACTTCAGCTTTAATGGCCCCCAGACCACAGTTTGGACACCCCCAACAGCAAATCTGATGCTGTTCAGTGCAGCTCTCGAGGTGCCGGGGAGTGAGGTTTACTTGACACACGGTCTGGCATCCGGCCCAGAAGAAGACTCGTTTTGGGAACATCTTTTGTGTGTATATTTTCGAATTTGGCGTGCACGTTACAACTACACACACACACATTAGCGCCGCAACAGGCCGGTTCCTCAGACTCCTGCTCGGGGCTAGAACGCCGCTTGGCTGTCGGCGCCGTTTGTCCGGGAGGCGTCGTGCCGCGCGTCGAGCCCAATGCCGTTAAAAAAAATGGCAGAGGGGCTGCACGACGGCTGCCCCGCTGGACGCTGCAAATGAGGCTCTGCGCGTCTTCTCGGAGGGGCGGGGCCTGGACCGGGGGGCGGAGTCACGCCACAGATTTCCCATGTAGGGAGCGTCTGCAAAAGGCTACACCGAAAGAGTGAAAAAGCAACCAAGACAAAGACGTCGATCATCTTGTGTCGCTCGCACTTTTGTTTGGTTGAAAATACACACAACGCGGCCTGCAACACAAACGCGCTTCACACGTTCGATGCCCAAAAGAAACGAATAAAAGACAGAAAAGGCCGTCAGCGTGATGCGGGCTGCACGTGCACACTCATGCAGGAGCATGTGCGTGCACGTTGTCACAATCAGACAGCTTTTTTCTGCAGTGGGGCACATACTCTAGTAAAACATCAAGTACAAGTACACACTGCATAAAGTACAAGTACACAGTGTATAATGTACAAGTACACAGCTTGATGAATCAACTACTTAATGAATGAATTAAAGATGACTTTGATTTTGAATTACAATAATATGAATGAGTTCTATGTTATACTCATTCCAAATATATTTTAGAATAATTCAGAAACCACACAAAAACGGCATCTTTTATTTTTTCGGCTAATTGTTCTCAGCTTCTCTGAGACTGGATGTGTTGTGTGCACGCCTGTCATATTACCTTACAGGTCCTCCGTCGGGTCTAAACTGGCCGAACGCATGAAGCATTTGAGTCTTTTCGCAGATTCTCCCTCCCCCCGCCCCGATCGCGTGAATATCATCCGAGGAATGATCTGAGCATGAACGATCGTGTAGACTTCGGCGGTTATTACTTCAATAATGTCCAAGGTGTGTCACGCGCTACGTCCCGGGTTGACTCTTGTCACCTGCAAACATCATAGTTCATGGAGATTCCCGTCTAACCTCAACCGTCAGCCTGTCCATCACCGTAGCAAACAAGAAGGGGCTCAAAGCCGATCCCTGATGGAGTCCCGCCTTCATTCGGAACTCCTCTGTCACACCTGCAGCACACCTCACTACTGCCCGACAGTCCTCGTACATGTCCTGCACCTCTCTAACATTCTTCTCTGCCACTCCAGACTTCCTCATACAGTTCCACACTTCCTCTCTGGGCACCCTGTCATAAGCTTTCTCCACATCTACAAAAACACAATGCAGCTCCCTCTGACCTTCTCCATCAACATCCTCAAAGCAAATACTGCAATACTGGAAGCACATCGGTTCGGACCGCCTGACTTGGGCTCGCCATGCGGTTTCCAGCTGCACCGTGAAACCGGAGGCAATGCCAGACTATGCTGATCCAGTGAGTTCTCTGTAGGCCTGGCATGTCTGGTCTGCAGACTTCGATATGAATCCTTTTAAATGTGAAGGCACCGATGATATTATCATTCTCTTACAAGAAGAGGACACATCTTAAGAAAGTAAAGGTCTGATAGAAGGAATAGAATGCTGTGGGTTTGTGGAACGTATAGGCAGTCAGGGCAAGCACAGCGACCTCACATCCTGCCTAAGAGCTGATTGCTCGGAAGTTGAAACGCCGAGTGTATTTTGAAGGCTCGGAGGACGTCGATTTTATGGAAATGTACTTTCTTCGGATGGAAAGTGTTGGCCAGAATTTCAAATGTACTACACCGCCATACATGCCGCCCTCCCCTGGGGCGGTAATGCACCAAATTCATGAATGCCAACCATCGTAAAACCCAAGAGACTGCTCTCCCATTGGTTATCTCCCATCGTCCTCTTCCTCCCGGAATCCCCAATGAGGCTACGTCACCGAGTCTATTTGCTCAACGTAGCTAAAAACTCCCGTCCATGGTTTCCTTCAGCCCTTGGGCTTTCAACAACACCGTATCAGGTGTGTATGCCGGTCAGGAGGAAGCACCACTGGTTCTTAATGCAAGAGGACCGGATTTCAAAACCCTTTCAGGTCAAGTACTGTATTCACCTGATCAACTCTGCTGGTCCCAACACTG
Source organism: Oostethus manadensis (assembly GCA_024372805.1). Lineage (NCBI taxonomy): Eukaryota > Metazoa > Chordata > Actinopteri > Syngnathiformes > Syngnathidae > Oostethus > Oostethus manadensis. The sequence continues at coordinate 5,287,331 of QODF01000009.1, read as the reverse complement.
TGTCGTGATGCGAGGGAGATGTAAAACCTGGTCACGGCTGATGGTACCTCAGACATCCACCTTCTTGTTTTTTCTTTCTAGAAAAATACAATCTATATTTATAGTCATCCTCACCATCAATGCTGGCTAGCTCTGCTGATAGGACCAGCGCATTGTGGTGCAATCCCTCCATGTTCAAAACCTGGTCAGGGTGCCTGGTAAGATTGGTTCTATTTTTGTTTAGAAAAGTACAGACGGCTTCCTTGCTATTTTTTCAGGTCATTATCACCACTAATAGAATGCCAGCTAGATAGCTCATCTGGGCGATGGTTCATGGTGTTTGGGGTTCAAAACCCGATCGGCGCAGATGGACATGTCGGGTATCCAGCTGTGCTTTTTTTGACTAGAAAAAGACAAACCGATGGCTTCCTTTCTCAATCATCACCACCGATACAATTTCCTGAGTGCTTGCCAGCTGCCTAACTCGCTGGTAACGCCGCGGGTTCGCGGTGCAGGGGTTCACGGTTCGAAACCCGGTCGGGGCGCTCAACAAGCGACAGGGAGTTGCTTCCCCGGTTGGCGATCGATGAGGCACAATGTGACAGGGACAATGGCTAGGAGAAGAGGTCAGGTGGAGCGGAGTTCTTTCGTCGTCTTTGCCGTCGTGGGGGGGTGTGCACGCCCCCCGAGCTCTCATTATGGTAAGTATCTCCGCACTACGCCGGAGACGACGAAAGAACTCCACTCCACAAATCAGCCTAGGGAAAGTTTAGGGAAAGATGTGCCTCAGAGATCGGTCAGCTGGATGAAGTCAACGTAAAAGGAGGATTAGGCGTGCGTGCGTGGCGGGGGGGTTAGAACGCGCGGGAGGTTGGAAAACGGCTTAGGCAGCTGGGGTTTTGGTTTTTACCAAAAAAAAAACAAAAACCTTTGTTTAAGACTTACACAAATCATTTTTTAACTCATATTCTGGCAACAACTCTGAACGGGTTTCGAACCCCTGACCTCTGATCCATGAATATGCCGCGCTACCAGCCAGCTAGGCAGCTGGCAAGCACACGGGATATTGTATCGGTGGTGATGACTGAGAAAGGAAGCCATTGGTTTTTCTTCTTGTAGACAAAACAAGTACAGTTGCACGCCCAAGAGGCCCAATCTGGATTTGAACCCCAACTACCTTGCACCATAAGCCAGGCGTGCTACCAGAAGAGCTATCCAGCTGGTGAGCACTGGTGATATTGTATCTGTGGTGATGGGGACAAAAGATGCTGGACCTTGAGAAAGGAAGCCATTGGTTTGTCTTTTTCTAGACAAAACATGTGCAGTTGGAAACCCGGCATTGCTGAGCGCCCTGACAAGGTTTTGAACATCCAGCACCTGCACCAGGACTATGCTGTGCTACCAGCAAGCTAGGCAGCTGGCAAACACTCAGGATATTATATCGGGGGTGATGACTGAGAAAGGAAGCTATCGGTTTTGCCCTTTCCTACACAAACATGCCCAACATGGGCATCTGCTCCGTATGGGGTTTTGAACCCCAAATACATTGCACCATAAGCGCTACCAGATGAGCGATCCAGCTGGCACACAGTGATGGTATCGTATTGGTGGTGATGATGACGAAAGATGGTGGACCTTGCGCAAGGAAGCCACGGGTTTGTCTTTTTCTGGACAAAACATATACAGTTGGATGCCCAACATTACCAGCTTCCCCGATGGGCTTTTGAACGCCCCGCGCCTGCTCCAGAACCCTGAAGTGTTACAGGCAGGAGTTATCCGGCACTCATGGTACCGTATTGGCGGTGATGATGACCTGTAAAAAGTATCAAGGAAGTTGTCCTTTTTTAGAGAAAAAAAATACATGAGTAGACTCCCAATCTTATCAGGAATCTGGTCCTACCAGCAGAGCTAGCCTGCACTGCTGGTGATGGAGACTGCCGGTATATCCGGAACAAACATCGCAGGCAAAAAGGTTCGAAACCCCCCTCGCATCATGAATCTGGGTTGGCACCAGCAGAGTTGATCGGGTGAATACGGTGCTCGGCCTGAAGGGGTTTTGAATCCCAGTCCTCTTGCATTGGGAACCGGTGGTGCTTCCTCCTGACCGGCATACACCCCTGATACGGTGTTGTTGGATTCACTTGACAAGAGGCACATGGCACCGCATGCCCGAGAAATTCCAAGGGCTAAAGGAAACCACGGACGGGAGTTTTCGACGTGGCATCATTGGGGATTCCGGGAGGAAGAGGAAGATGGGAGACAACCAATGGGAGAGTTTTACGATGGTTGGCATCCATTACTTTGGTGCAGCTTGTACATTTAAAATTCTGGGTGCCACTTTTATTTTCATTTTCTTTATGAAATATATTAATATTTTTTGTTGAATGGGACATAAATGTCTTCAAAGCCCAGTTTGTGCTGGGAATTTTTCCTGTTATAAGGTTTTGGTAAATTGGGGTTCATTTATTCTGGTCCTAGTGATACATACTACTTTATTCAAGACTTTTTTATTGCCGTCAAGTGTTTTGATAAAAACTTGCAAGCAATCAGCTCATAATAACAATAAATAATAATAATAAGCATAATAATAATAATAATCAAGCTTTGTGTTAGAGGATGCAATCATAGCATCAGTTAGCATGTCCTTCCATGAATACTCACCATGTTGCCAGGATGCCTTTCTTCATCTGAACAGTTCTTCCACAAGCTCGAGATGATACCTCATGCCTTTTGGAGTCCAGAGAGCTGGTCTCATCGCCATCACCATCATCTGCTGTTGCTGCTGCTGCATCGGTGCCTTCACATTTAAAAGCATTCATACTGAAGCCCACAGACCAGACATGCCAGGCCTACAGGGACCTCCCAGGATCAGCATAGTCTGGCATTGGCTCCGGTTTCACGGTGCAGCTGGAAACTGCAGGGCAAGCCAAAGTCAGACGGTCCGAACCGATGTGCTTCCAGTATGTCCCATGCAGAGATGGAAGAACGTACCTTGTATGAGGCTGGTGGCATCTTGGGAGGAACATCTATTTGTGAGTCATCCCACCTTTATTTTGGGCCAAGGCTATGTCCTCTGCTGGAGTACTACAGATGCAGTATTTGCTTTGAGGATGTTGATGGAGAAGCTCAGAGGGAGCTGCATTGTGTTTTTGTAGATGTGGAGAAAGCTTATGACAGGGTGCCCAGAGAGGAAGTGTGGAACTGTATGAGGAAGTCTGGAGTGGCAGAGAAGAATGTTAGAGCGGTGCAGGACAAGTACGAGGACTGTCAGGCAGTAGTGAGGTGTGCTGCACGTGTGACAGGGATCCATCAGGGATCAGCTCTGAGCCCCTTCTTGTTTGCTATGGTGATGGACAGGCTGACGGAGGAGGTCAGCGTCCTGTCTCAGAGAAGCTAAGGACGATTAGCTGAAACAAAAAAGATGGCGCTTTTGTGTGGTTTCTGAATTATTCCAAAATATATTTTCAATTAGTATAATATACATTGATATTATTTTAATCAAAAATAAAAGTGAATATTCGACATTCATCAACTTCCGGCGCTTTAACCAAAGCTTCCGGCCTTGGTTATGACATCATGCGTGGTTATGACATCATGCGTGGTTATGACATCATGCGTGGTCATGACATCATGCGTGGTTATGACATCATGTGACTTGCACCAAGATGGCGCTGTTGCGTGGTTTATGCAATAAACCATAAGACTGGCCTGCCAGCAAACATCCTAGGATGTCATATGTCACATAAACCTGACAAGGTCCTCATATGCCGCATAAAAATCCGGCTTTACCAAAAATAGATCACATGTTTCCAAAAAAAAAGGGTCACAAACTGTTTGCTTCCCAGCCCTCTCGGAGCTTTGGAAAGGCAGGTACCCAAAAGTCCCTTTCCCGTCGTAGGTGCTCATATTTCACGAAAACACGTAGGTGTGTGTGTGTGTGTGTGTGTGTTGTCAGCGCGGCGCGAGCTCTTTATCTGCCGCTGTTTTTAATTACAGCTTTTTAATTTGCATGTAGGGATGGATGGCGGGGGCAGCAGTTGGAAATGATTGAAATGAAATAAACCTTGAAAAGATTTGGCTGAGAATAAATGGACTTTTTAATTCCGTCTTCCTCGCATTCAGGTGCCTCCGAGCTGCTTTCTCTCCATCAGAACGCGTCTGTGCTCTGCGGGCGGGGTACGGCACCGAGCGGCCTTGGCGACCGGCGGCAGCTGCGAGCGCACAAAAGACACGCGTGCGTCTTCTTGCTTGGCACATCCAAACACGCCACCGCCGCTACAAGTCGTCCAATCAAAGTCCCGCATCCCGCTTGCAACTCACGCATGGATACCCAACCACGCGCACCTTCACGTTCCCTTTTGAGGACTTCTTCTAACACGCGATCCTTCAAGCCTTCAATCAAAACCTACGTGGGTCCAAACATCCATCAGTCAATGCACATCTTCCTCATCTTCATCGGCCCATCAATACACGACCTTCTTCATCTTCACTCACCACAACACACAATTTGTTCTTGCTGCTTTCTTCTACCAAAGATCACGCGTGCAAACAATCCTTCCATTTCATCCCCTGCTGGCTTGGAAGATAACCCCGTACCCACACACCAGCAACGACTGATGGCTGGGGACTGGAATGGACTACAAGACCAGCAACTAGACTGTAGACCTACTCAAGACTGGAATGGACTACCAGACCGTGTACAAGACTGTAGACCGACTCAAGACTGGAATGGACTACCAGACCATGTACTAGACTGTAGACCTACACAAGACTGGAATGGACTACCAGACCGTGTACTAGACTGTAGACCGACTCAAGACTGGAATGGACTACCAGACCGTGTACTAGACTGTAGACCTACACGAGACTGGAATGGACTACCAGACCGTGTACAAGACTGTAGACCTACACGAGACTGGAATGGACTACCAGACCGTGTACTAGACTGTAGACCTACACAAGAATGGAATGGACTACCAGACCATCAAAAATATTGTAGATCTACACGAGACTGGAATGGACTACCAGACCGTGTACAAGACTGTAGACCTACACGAGACTGGAATGGACTACCAGACGATAAAGAAAGAAAAAAAAGTTTGTCAAGCAGTAAAAGTCAGAAATGAAGAGAGAAGAGCATGTTGTGTAAAAAATAGTGCGAGTTGGACGAGAGCTTTGAAAGGCTTGGAGAAGGTCAAATGAAGGTCACCTGGAAAGCATAATCTACATTTTAGCTTCATGCTGAAGCTTCACCCCTGGCTGGCACGCTGCTGGAGTCTAGGGGTGAAAGGTGGCCCACACTCTGGCCTGATCAGCTGTCAATCACAGGGCGACCGTGAAGCTTGCGTGCATGTAGATCAGCTACGTGAAGCACTACGCTATGCTAAGCGAGCATCGCTGTGCCTTGAGGAGAAGCGTTTTCCATCAAAGTAGCGCCTGGAGAAAGCTGAAGACGTGCCAGTTCTTTAAAGACTTTTTATTTATCAGCCTCCCTGATGAAAAATATTTGCAGACTTCCTCCCGGGTCACGATGGCCCTCGCCGTGGCGTCATCACGCCAGCTTTGGAGCCGCGTGAAGGATTCATCTCTGGATGGATTTATTTCATCACTCCCTCGCCGGCTTCATCTTCTGAGGGAATCGGATAACGACGTCGCTAACGATGATGCCGGCGGCCCGTCTCCTCGCTGACAGGAAATAGCTGCGGGGCGGCGCTGCGGTGAGCTGCACGGGAGCGCTCCCGAATATCAAAAGTCGTCAAAGCGGAGACACCAACCCTGAAGATGACGCGTAGCGCTTGCCCTCGTCATCGGAAAGGATGTTTGTGTGAATTTGCACACTTTGTCTACTCAGAGGCGCCTGATGAAAAACTCAACTACATCAAAAAGCGAGGTCCACCGGGACTGGTTTTTGGTCCTCAGAGCTTTGCATTTCCAGTCATGGCTCCACAACTGACGGCCGTATGTTTCGTCTGAATGCCACAGCGAGGATTAAAAATGGCTCCCACACCGTAGGTTGGACACCGCCGCATAATAAATACACAAGTTATTTATTTCATTCCCCGCCTTGAAAGGATGCAGGACTTGGGCTTGCAGGACTTGGGGTTGCAGGACTTGGGCAAGGATTACATCTTCACACGTCGGAGGCGCCGCCGCTTCATTAAGAGGGAAAATAATACTGCAACTCTTTTTGTGAGTGCTTACTTAATTATGATGTTGCTCTCGGACTGCTAATTCAGAAACTCCTTTCCCCCCCCCGCGCGCGCGCGCGTGTGTGTGTCTGTGGAGTGTTTTCATTAAATCAGCCGGCCATTGTTATGCCGCCTGCTGTTTATCGGGGCGGCACGGCTCATCATTCACTGTCACATTGTTCCTGCCAACAATGCACGTGTGTTTGCACTAAGCAAATCAGATTCAGCAATCAACGCGCGCCACGCTTTGTCCCGAACACAATGAGCCTGATGCCAGCGAGACATGTGCGGCGTGGAACAATGAAGGGCGACGCACCTTTATTTCACCTGGGTGCGGCTGCCGTTGTCCGCCCCTAATTTGGCTTCAGCGCTTCTCCTTCTGCGGCTTTGCACTCCTTTGTTGGCTTTGACGCGGGCGGGAGTGGACCGTGGCGGGACGAACGGAATAGTTTAGTCAGTGCACTTGAGCAAGTACACTGTGTACACTCAGTTCATGAGCACTTGCTCCCTAATCCTGCTCCTTTGTCAAAATGGCGACTATTGAGGGTGTCATAAGATCACGCGAGATTAAGTGTCTGCTGGGTTTAGGCCATGGACAACTAACTAAATAAATAATAAAGTGGGTAATTATTATATGGCCGCACGGTGGATGAGTGGGTAGCACGTTGGCCTCACAGTCAGGAGGTTGAGGGTTGGAATCTCCGTGGGGCATCTCTGTGTGGAGTTTGCATGTTCTCCCCGTGCGTGTGTGGGTTTTCTCCGGGTACTCTGCTTTCCTCCCACATTCCAAAAACATGCATGTTAGCTTCATTGGCCGCTCTAAATTGTCCATTAGAGTGGGAATGTTTGTTTGTCTGCCCTGCGATTGCCTGGCGACCGGTCCAGGGTGTACCCCGCCTCCCGCCCAAACCCAGCTGGGATAGGCTCCAGCATCCCCACCATTCTAATGAGGATAAGCGGCATAAAAAAGGAATGAATGAATAATTATTATATTTATATATATATATATACGGTATATGTCTGTTTTCACTCTGCGCATTGCTTTTAGCACCTTGGCACGAACAACAGCATAGATGGAGGGAGCCCTTTTGTCAGTCATACCATGGGTGGAGGCGGGGCCACAAGCATACATGTAGAGTGCAGAAGAATGTAACGTAAACTATGTTAGTATACCGAAAAATATTGTCATAGTTTTTCATCGCACTTTACGTAAAATCTCGTCTCGTCGAGAACCCCACACTCTCCTATCCTAACAGCTGTGAGATGAGTCGAGGAGTCTCCAGGACAGTTTACTGAATCATTGGTAATTGCAATGCCAGCACTGGAGATTGAGCTGATTGAGCTGCCGAAGAAGGTTTAGTGAAGTCTAACTGTCTCCGAGAAATAACTGACTTCTGTCAGCGAGGTGGTACAATGGGTGTAATCTTCCCTTTTTGTTGTTGTTAGGATGTTAGGCGCCAATCATTCCTCAGAAACTGTGTTTGTGTAAGATAGACAGAGTGTGTTTGTGTTAGCCAAGATGGCCACGTCATCTTGCATCATGCTTCTGCAACCAACAAGCCTTCGACATGTCTTGCTCAAAGCAGAGGGAACATATTCCATTCCCAACATCCGTGTTCATCACCGCACTCTCGCCATTTCGAGTGTAGGTATTGACGCTGTGCTGCGTGTTGCATGCAGAGAGTTAGTGGCTAAGAACGTGTCGGTACCAAAGCCTAGAAGTACACAGAGCGTGAAGATCGGGTCCAAAATAGACGCTACAATTAAAGTTGGAGCCGACGGCAGCCGTCAGGCAGGAAAGGGCTGCTGATCATTCAGTTGGACGAGGTGGCGGGTGAGGAAGAAAGGCCCTGTGATGGGCACATGAAGACCCGGGGGGAAGCCAGACACCGACCACTCTTCTCTCAGCACTTTGTTGGTTGGGTTTGTTCTGTGCTCCCCCCAGACCCGCTTGCATGTGCACAGAGGTGTTGTTGATTGTGTTGCAGGAAACCTGAAGGAGAAGAAGAAGGAGTAGTCTCCACCTGCAGCTCGACGGCTAAAAGGTGGAATATCCGCAAGCTTCCCACCAACTTCGCTCCAACTTGCCGAAAGTTTCCCTCCAATGATAGTGCGTCCATTTTTCTTCCAGGGGGCATCTAAGGTGGCTTTTGCTTTGACCATCATGTGCAAGTCTGGCCTGAAGGGACATTCCTACCATGATGGACTTGGGTATGTTCTCCTGTCCTGGTGATCACTCGTCCCATCGCTTCTATTCTGCTGTTTCATTACAATTTCCTTGACTTTGTGGATTTTTTCCGGTCTGAGTTGGAGATCATTTCTCCTGTGGAAGGTGCCGGCGGTGCTGAGAGGAGAGATTGCTCGGATGAAACGACACGTCTTTATCACGCACTTTTGGGTCATTCCGAGCAGGGGCGCCCAAAGGTTTTCCACAGCGGGTTGCATACTGAGAACATCTCTGTGGACTTCGCATGTTCTCCCCGTGGGGGCTCCGCAAAGCATGCACGTTCTCTAAATGTGAGTGTTTGTCTTGAAGTGGCCTGCGATTGGCCAGAGTGTGCCCCGCCTCTCGCCCCGTAGTCAGCCGGGATAGGCTCCAGCATACCCGCGTGACCCTACCGAGGATAAGCGGCAGAGAAGATGGCCGCTACATCAAGGTCGCGGGGGCATTTTGTAAACCAAGCCAAGCAGCTTCAGCAGTAAAGAAGTGAAATTTATTAAACGCTTTGTGTCATAACTGGAAAAATATTTCGTTTTTTCTTTCATTTTTTTCGTTGTTGCCATTTGTTTTGTTTTTACGTGACAGTGTTTGGGTTTATTTCCCATTTTTGCATTTTTTAATTTGCATAGTTCAATGTTTTCATGTCATAAGAGACAAAAGGGCAATTTTGCTGTAAAATTGTTTCTCTTTTTAACATTTCCTCTGCTATTTTACTTACTTTTATTGTTAGTATTTGAATGGAGTTATTATTATGACTGTGCTGAGGGCCAAACTTTGGACCCCTGATCATTAATAACGTGTGATCACATGACCACATGCGTGTGCATGGAACTTTGGCCCGCCGATGATTGTCCCAATGTGAGTTGGCCTTCATCCCACTCGGAGGAGTGAGAGTGATATCCTCGACGTGAGTTCTTCTCTGCCACGAGGCGTTCAATGACAGGAAAATTCCCAGACGGGAGGCGTTCAGCGGGTTTCTGTTTTGTCTTTGCGAGCTTCTTTCAGGATCCTTGCATGAAAACGTGCATGTGAGCAGGTCTCTCAAGAGGAGACACACAGAACTCGGTGTCAGACCTCACATGACCCTGATGTGAAGGAATGGCCAGAAAGCAGAAGACACGAGAAATTGGTGTCTCCTGCGAGTCTTTAAGGGTGCTTGAGTTTCCCCTCAGAGCTTCTGCTCTGTTGGCTGAGGAATCTCTGAAAAGGTCACAAGGTGGATGATTGGCAGCTGGTATTTGCGGCACAGTCGGCCCCCACGCCGCCCCCGCCGGGCCGACACCTTAGCGCCAGGTCCAGCCGTGTTGGGTGGCAAAAAAAACAGAGACAAAAATAGTGCGGCTTTCACGTACGCTCGGTCGGGACGAGGTCCGGGTGGAAAAGAGAAGTCATTGCTGAGCTTGGCCAAATAATTTCATGACATATTCTCCCTCAACCATGACCTTCTCAGGGCGTCGACTGGATCGCTGAACAGTCCGGTCCAGTCCAGACAGGATGACATGCTAGACTTTTTATGAGCTCGGTTTGCTGCACAGGATCAGTTACCTTCTCTAATTGTCGGGATGAACGTTCAGAGCATTTTGTTTGCCGGCTAGAAGGTGAAGGTCCTTCTCCTAAACGTTCTTCTTAAAACCGAGCTGTCGCACTGGACTCCAACGCCCCAGCTTTCCCTGTCAGCACTCCAGTGAGAAGGTGTTGGTGTCTTCAACCAAAGGTCCGTATTGGCAATGCTAAGCCAAAGCCATCCAAGATCCCGGAAATTTGGGATCGGATTGGGTTAGCGTGCGGAGGTTGGAGCACACACAGCCGAGCGTTCGGTTCTTGACAGAGATCTGGATCCAGCGGCAGGGAGTCCAGGACAACTGGAGACCCGACCCCGTCGCAACCTTTTATCCGCCTTCCCAACCGTTTGGGGTCCTGCGCTTGGCCCGTTTGATCTGGATCCGCCACCCCTGTGTGAGGAGCTAAAAGCTCTCGGGTCCATCGGAACAAGCGAGGTTCTCCTCCACGGCACCTGGACATTTTTACGGGAGTGCAAGAGCAGAAAAGCCCCGTCCTTTGACACTCCTTCTCATGTGATGCGTTCCGTCCTATGAGCTTCCTTCTCACAAATGTCGGCGGGAGACGTGGCATCCTCCACGTGCACCCGCCGGCCCGCAAGAGAAGAAGTAAAAAAAAAGTCCTTCTAAATAACAGGACAACTAGTTTGCTCACGTGCGCGCACACACATGCACCGGCGGCCTCGGCCAATCACGTTCACCGGCTGTGGTCATGCGGACTGGCTGTGACAAAGCTGAGATGCAGCCATCTTGGGAAGACAAAGCAAAAGAGAAGAAATCCCGAGCAAGGGATTGTTAGACGAGGTGTCGTCTGGACGTTTGTATACTTGGTGGACTTCCAGGCGGCAGAGGGACGGCGGAGTGAGCGTGTTCTTTTGCTAGAAGCACAAACCAAGCAGCAGAACAGAAGCATCCCTCACATCCGCTCTCACGCCTTCGTCTCGCGTCAGCGTCACCTTCAGCGCACTGACGCGCTCCGCCGAGGGTCCCCCGCTCTCGGCTGAACTTTGACCTCGTGCTGATGGGCTGCGATGGCGGCGTTCACGCGCTGCCGCCAAACAAATGATGCGTGCGCGGCTTTAAATGTTGTATCTGCGCCCATTCGGGCTTGAAAAGGGGCCGAGTTACTTTCAAGCGGCGAGATCGAGAGTTTCATTAAAGGTGAGGCGCGCCTCACTTCCTGCTCACTTTGAGCCGCGACAACCATTTCCGTTCTTTGCTGGGAACAAAAGCTCTTCTGTGACATTTGGGCTGAGATTGCTTTTTGTTATTGTGCCAAACTCAGTGCATTGTGGGTAAATATGGCAGGTTAAGGTCACCCGCAGAGACGCATGTTTGACAGAGTAAAGCCCCGGGCTGCCGCACCGCAGCTGCTCCGACACGCAATCAACAGAAAACACAGTTTACATCAGCATCAGCATCAGCCTCAGCATCAGCATCAGCATCAGCATCAGCTTCAGCATCAGCATCAGCATCAGCATCAGCATCAGCCTCAGCATCAGCATCAGCATCAGCCTCAGCATCAGCATCAGCATCAGCCTCAGCATCAGCATCAGCATCAGCCTCAGCATCAGCATCAGCATCAGCCTCAGCATCAGCATCAGCATCAGCCTCAGCATCAGCATCAGCATCAGCCTCAGCATCAGCATCAGCATCAGCCTCAGCATCAGCATCAGCATCAGCCTCAGCATCAGCATCAGCATCAGCCTCAGCATCAGCATCAGCATCAGCCTCAGCATCAGCATCAGCATCAGCCTCAGCATCAGCATCAGCATCAGCCTCAGCATCAGCATCAGCATCAGCCTCAGCATCAGCATCAGCATCAGCCTCAGCATCAGCATCAGCATCAGCCTCAGCATCAGCATCAGCATCAGCCTCAGCATCAGCATCAGCATCAGCCTCAGCATCAGCATCAGCATCAGCCTCAGCATCAGCATCAGCATCAGCCTCAGCATCAGCATCAGCATCAGCCTCAGCATCAGCATCAGCATCAGCCTCAGCATCAGCATCAGCATCAGCCTCAGCATCAGCATCAGCATCAGCCTCAGCATCAGCATCAGCATCAGCCTCAGCATCAGCATCAGCATCAGCCTCAGCATCAGCATCAGCATCAGCCTCAGCATCAGCATCAGCATCAGCCTCAGCATCAGCATCAGCATCAGCCTCAGCATCAGCATCAGCATCAGCCTCAGCATCAGCATCAGCATCAGCCTCAGCATCAGCATCAGCATCAGCCTCAGCATCAGCATCAGCATCAGCCTCAGCATCAGCATCAGCATCAGCCTCAGCATCAGCATCAGCATCAGCCTCAGCATCAGCATCAGCATCAGCCTCAGCATCAGCATCAGCATCAGCCTCAGCATCAGCATCAGCATCAGCCTCAGCATCAGCATCAGCATCAGCCTCAGCATCAGCATCAGCATCAGCCTCAGCATCAGCATCAGCATCAGCCTCAGCATCAGCATCAGCATCAGCCTCAGCATCAGCATCAGCATCAGCCTCAGCATCAGCATCAGCATCAGCCTCAGCATCAGCATCAGCATCAGCCTCAGCATCAGCATCAGCATCAGCCTCAGCATCAGCATCAGCATCAGCCTCAGCATCAGCATCAGCATCAGCCTCAGCATCAGCATCAGCATCAGCCTCAGCATCAGCATCAGCATCAGCCTCAGCATCAGCATCAGCATCAGCCTCAGCATCAGCATCAGCATCAGCCTCAGCATCAGCATCAGCATCAGCCTCAGCATCAGCATCAGCATCAGCCTCAGCATCAGCATCAGCATCAGCCTCAGCATCAGCATCAGCATCAGCCTCAGCATCAGCATCAGCATCAGCCTCAGCATCAGCATCAGCATCAGCCTCAGCATCAGCATCAGCATCAGCCTCAGCATCAGCATCAGCATCAGCCTCAGCATCAGCATCAGCATCAGCCTCAGCATCAGCATCAGCATCAGCCTCAGCATCAGCATCAGCATCAGCCTCAGCATCAGCATCAGCATCAGCCTCAGCATCAGCATCAGCATCAGCCTCAGCATCAGCATCAGCATCAGCCTCAGCATCAGCATCAGCATCAGCCTCAGCATCAGCATCAGCATCAGCCTCAGCATCAGCATCAGCATCAGCCTCAGCATCAGCATCAGCATCAGCCTCAGCATCAGCATCAGCATCAGCCTCAGCATCAGCATCAGCATCAGCCTCAGCATCAGCATCAGCATCAGCCTCAGCATCAGCATCAGCATCAGCCTCAGCATCAGCATCAGCATCAGCCTCAGCATCAGCATCAGCATCAGCCTCAGCATCAGCATCAGCATCAGCCTCAGCATCAGCATCAGCATCAGCCTCAGCATCAGCATCAGCATCAGCCTCAGCATCAGCATCAGCATCAGCCTCAGCATCAGCATCAGCATCAGCCTCAGCATCAGCATCAGCATCAGCCTCAGCATCAGCATCAGCATCAGCCTCAGCATCAGCATCAGCATCAGCCTCAGCATCAGCATCAGCATCAGCCTCAGCATCAGCATCAGCATCAGCCTCAGCATCAGCATCAGCATCAGCCTCAGCCTCAGCATCAGCATCAGCATCAGCCTCAGCATCAGCATCAGCATCAGCCTCAGCCTCAGCCTCAGCATCAGCATCATCAGCATCAGCATCAGCCTCAGCATCAGCATCAGCATCAGCCTCAGCAGAGAGAGGCTTCATCCGTGTTATCGTCCTTTCACAGCAACATGTAAAAAAAACCAACTCATCTCCGAACATGCAGAGCCCACGGCACAATCTAAAACTAGAATTGACCAAAAAAGGACAAAACAGCCAAAATGGAAAAATCTGAGTCAAAATGTTAAGAGAAACATATGAAAAGAAAAAACATTAAAAGGACATAAACTCCTTTTGAAATATGAACAAAAGATTTTTTAATTCATAATATTATGAAAAACAAAAACAATAAAGTGTGATTTGGGGATTATTACGTAATACTATGAGGGTCCAATCAAAAATATTATGGAATGAAGTCATAATATTACAATATTACATATTACAATACTGTACATAATATTACAATAAAAAGGAATAGCAGGTTGAAGATTAATTTAAAAAAAAATTGCTGCAATTTTAAAGGAAAAAAGTCCAAATATTTAGCAACAAGGTTGTATGAGCATCATTATGTATCTGATGAGAAAAAAGCCATAACTTCACATTATTGTGACGAAAAATAATGTCATTGTAGTAGAATAAAGTTGATAAATTTTTTTAAAAAGTTAAAAAAGGCAGAGAGAAAAAAAAAAAAAAAAAGTTAAAAAAAAATTGTAGATAGATATGTAGTAGATATATAATATAATATATTTAGTAGATATAATAGATATATAATATATACACATATGTAGTAGATTTATATCATAGATATATAGTACAGAGTAGATATATACCATAGCTATATAATCTATATAGATACATATCATAGTTATATAGTAGATGTATACCATAGATATATAGTATGTATAGATACATATCATAGATATATAGTAGATATATACCAAAGATATATAGTAGATGTATATATCACAGATATGTAGTAGAGATATATATCATAGATATATAGTAGATGTATATATCATAGATATATAGTAGATGTATATATCATAGATATATAGTAGATGTATACCATAGATTTATAGTAGATATAGATATATATTTTACAGATATGTAGTAGAGATATATATCATAGATATATATCAAAGGACGCACGGTGTCTCATCTCCGTGGCGACGAGCCGCTCCCGTGCGCCGATGGCCCGCGGCCCCCGACGTGGTCCCTGCAGACGCATTAGGACCCGATCACCGAGGCCCTCGGTGAAAAATGGAGCGGGAGTGAAGACGCACACGGAGCGGCTAATTGCAGCATTTGGGCTCACCGTGCTATTTCCCACGAACCCCCCAACCCCAGCCCATCCCACCGCCGCCTCAGGTTGCCGACTGGTAGATTTCTCTTCCCGGCCCAGTTAATGGAAAGAAATTAGTCGCACTCACACAGTCGGATAAATGATGTGGGATCGTTAGCGATGCATAAGTCACATTTGCAGGGGAAAATTCTTTTTATTACTCTCTGTCTGGAACCTCAAACTAATCCACAGTATATTCCCTGACGCTACTTTATTATTGTTCTTATTCCATATTCATCTTCCAAAAAAGGCATGCAGCAAAAATGCTACAAAGAAAAAGACATTTCATATCAGAGACACACATTAAAAGACATTCAAATGGAAAATAAAATAAGTTCAAATCTAGAAGATAAATCCCAGAAAAAACATAAAAAGATATTTAATAACAAAGACAGAAAAGAAAACAACATTCAGCAAACTTCACGTTAAACAGAGAAAATATAAAATAAATACAAACAAAAATTCAGAAAGATATTAAACAAAGAAAAAGAAATATAAAATAACATATGAAGGAAAATCAAATAAAAGACAATAAAAGAATAAACAGAGAAAAGAAAAAAAGGACAGACAAATATAAAAACAAAATCAAATAAAAACAGAGAAAGAAAAAGTAAAAACAATAAATGAGCAAAGATTGGATTTGGGGGATTATGGGAAATGAGAGACCATGTCTCTCATGCCGGGAGGAACTGGGCAAAGCAGGCGGGGAGAAGGAAGACTTTGGCTTCTCTGCCCCCCCAGAGCTGCTAGTGTCCCGTCCCTTTAAGAAAGCACTCGTGATCCAAGAGTCCTGAACACGACTGGAATGGACTGGGAGAGCATGACGAAGGTGTTGGGATGAGAGCACCGTGGAGGTCTTATGTTTTAGATATCATCACTCGTCCCACAAGGGGAAGCCAAATGTGGTCCCAAGCCCGGCATCCTTACCCTCAACGTTGCGCTTTGGGGACCGGAATCCCTCCCGAGATGAACGCAACCCTGGTGAGCAACCTACAGAATCATCTGACCTCTTTCTACGCCACCTTCCCATGCTTAGGTGGTCACAAAGAATCTGGCAGAGAAAGCATGAGAAGGGAGGTCAGGAATGGCCTGGCTGGGAATGTCGCTGAAGGACCCTTTGTGTCCTCCTCATCTTCATCAGTAGTTGTGCTAAATGAGTGGAAAGAAGAACACACGGGGAAGTTTGATCTCCTTTCATCTCACTCTTTCCTGGAGTGTTTTCCCATGAAGAAATAATTGGAGCTCCATCCCGCGGGACCAAGCTCATTTATATTCCTCCACGTCAACATTCTTTTGGCAAAAAAGGCCAAAGCTGCCATCTCTTCCTCTCCTTCCTCTGAGAACTTGCCCTTCAGCAGATGACCACAACCCCCCCGCCCCATCCTGGTGTGCTGGGAAATTTAAAAAAATCTTCCCATGACACCCCCTTCTAAGCGGGAAGGGTCCCTGCAGGCTGCTGGAGCTCCCCGATCGCTCGTCATGGATCTCTTTTGTTCTTCACGCACTTTGCAGCGGGAAACGTCCTCCCAGAAGAGCGGGCTTAACGGAAGCGATTAAGCAGCAGAAGGCCAGATGTCGACTATTTTTACACCCAAATTATTCTCACACTGCAACCAAAATTCTCCATCTGGTCCATCTCAGCCCTTCTCATGCACCCACGCCTCATTTTTCATGTCACGGCTTCTGCTTCCGTTTCAAACGTCTGCCGCATGCGGAGCAGGTGGGCGGAGCCAAAGACAAACATATACACCAGGAAAACAGGCGAGGTTTCGAGGGAGCGCTATGATCTGCAAGGTCACGTGACACGAACCGGCGGGATTTTTAAGCTTGTTAACAACACTCGTGTGTGTGTGTGTGTGTGTGCGCGATGCAAATAACACATGATCAACATACCAACATGCCTTTTTCATGTCTTATTTCCAGCAATGGAAATTCCTCCTTTGCGTCGCATCACCTGACGTCATGTCAATCATCTGCAGGGTTGGCTTATACATGGAATAAAATTAATATACAGAATTACGTTTCTTGACATATTTCCATCTTTGTTAACCATTATTTTTATTTATTATTATTATTATTTATTTATTATTATTATTTACGACAAACGCAACAAGTAATGGTGAGCACACACAAATAATCCGCAGACATGCACCAGGTGCACAAACATACAAATGATGATGCATAAATGTACAAATAACGGTGAACAAACATACAAGTAATGCTACAAAAATATAAAAACGGTACAAAAACTCAAAAAATGGTGCACAAACGAAAAAATTATGCATAAATATACAATGAATGATGCACCGCACAAACATACAAATAACGATGCACAAACATACAAATGGTACAAAAACATACAAATAATGATGCACAAACATACAAATACTGATGCACAAACATACAAATGATGATGCATAAATGTACAAATAACGGTGAACAAACATACAAGTAATGCTACAAAAATATATAAACGGTACAAAAATTCAAATAATGGTGCACAAACGTAAAAATGATGTATAGATATACAATGAATGATGCACCGCACAAACATACAAGTAATGGTGCACAAACATACAAATGGTACAAAAACACACAAATAATGGTGCACAAACATAAGTAATGATGCGTAAACATAAAAACAAAGATGCACTAACAAAGAAGTAACGCTACAAAAATGTAAAAACGGTACAAAACCACACAAACAATGATGCACAAACACAAAAATAATGATGCAGATAATGGTGCATGCAAATGGTGCACAAACACACAAATAATGGTACGCAAACATGCATGTATACTCTAATGGTGCACAAACAATTATGAGATATCAGTATGACTGGAAAGCGGTATCAACAGTTGCCCTTGTGACTGGACACCTGTATCGTGAGATATCAGTATGACTGGAAAGCGGTATCAACAGTTGCCCTTGTGACTGGACACCTGTATCGTGAGATATCAGTATGACTGGAAAGCGGTATCAACAGTTGCCCTTGTGACTGGACACCTGTATCGTGAGATATCAGTATGACTGGAAAGCGGTATCAACAGTTGCCCTTGTGACTGGACACCTGTATCGTGAGATATCAGTATGACTGGAAAGCGGTATCAACAGTTGCCCTTGTGACTGGACACCTGTATCGTGAGATATCAGTATGACTGGAAAGCGGTATCAACAGTTGCCCTTGTGACTGGACACCTGTATCGTGAGATATCAGTATGACTGGAAAGCGGTATCAACAGTTGCCCTTGTGACTGGACACCTGTATCGTGAGATATCAGTATGACTGGAAAGCGGTATCAACAGTTGCCCTTGTGACTGGACACCTGTATCGTGAGATATCAGTATGACTGGAAAGCGGTATCAACAGTTGCCCTTGTGACTGGACACCTGTATCGTGAGATATCAGTATGACTGGAAAGCGGTATCAACAGTTGCCCTTGTGACTGGACACCTGTATCGTGAGATATCAGTATGACTGGAAAGCGGTATCAACAGTTGCCCTTGTGACTGGACACCTGTATCGTGAGATATCAGTATGACTGGAAAGCGGTATCAACAGTTGCCCTTGTGACTGGACACCTGTATCGTGAGATATCAGTATGACTGGAAAGCGGTATCAACAGTTGCCCTTGTGACTGGACACCTGTATCGTGAGATATCAGTATGACTGGAAAGCGGTATCAACAGTTGCCCTTGTGACTGGACACCTGTATCGTGAGATATCAGTATGACTGGAAAGCGGTATCAACAGTTGCCCTTGTGACTGGACACCTGTATCGTGAGATATCAGTATGACTGGAAAGCGGTATCAACAGTTGCCCTTGTGACCGGACACCTGTATCGTGAGATGTCAGTATGACTGGAAAGCGGTATCAACAGTTGCCCTTGTGACCGGACACCTGTATCGTGAGATGTCAGTATGATTGGACAGCGGCGTCACCTGTGCTAACCATTTGCAGGTGAGAGCATGTTCTGCAGCGGCTGGATGTCCTTGTCTCGCGTTTCCCTTTCTTGGCTTGTCAGGGTCACTGGGTAAAAAGTGCTCTTTGGCTCCCGCAGAAGAAAAGATCTCCTTTGGAACAAAAGTGTGTTGAAATGTTGTGTGCGAAAGCGAGTGAACATCAGCGGCGGCTCCTTTGTGCGCCGCTACCGCCTGTGCAACCTTAAAGTGAACTTAGATAATGACTCACTGAGGGGAATGCAGGCAGCTCGTGTTTGCCAGGAAAGAAGAAGCCACTTCATCTTCTAATTATTCACGCGCTCTTTCCGCCGCGTGTGGACAGAAATGATGACGCCTTTGACTGCTGCCGCACGCACAATGTTGATATTGAAATACGGGAAAAACACCAGGCTGGAGCAAAGACGCTCACAAGTCTGCCGCGCTCAACCTTGCCTAAAGTATTCAGCCGGTAAGCATAATCATAAAAAGTGGTGGCAGAAGGAGAACCTCGTGCAACAGCGTCAAACATGCCGGGGACGGCATTTATGCAAGCAAAAGTAGCTGCAAAGAGAGCACACGATTTAGAGCGAGAACAAACAGTCCCGCCCTCGGTGAGGCCTTCGTGGGAGATCTTCACGTCCTGATTAGGAGAAAGCCGGCAGGAGCAAAACACAACACACTGAAAAAACATCCACTTAGCAACCGTGTCGGTACGCACACCACCTAAGAACGTCCGGGGGTGTCCAAAGTGCGGCC
Source organism: Oostethus manadensis (assembly GCA_024372805.1). Lineage (NCBI taxonomy): Eukaryota > Metazoa > Chordata > Actinopteri > Syngnathiformes > Syngnathidae > Oostethus > Oostethus manadensis. The sequence goes on along the minus strand of QODF01000009.1, from coordinate 5,267,748 downwards.
CGGGGGCCATTTGCTTTTAACTGGCACGGGGTACATTCTAAAAGTGGGGTCTTTTTCCAAGAATAAAGTCTACATATTGAGACAAAAAGGTTGTATTTGTACAAGAATAACCTAATATTATGGGGGTCATTCCTGTAGCATTAGCATTAGCATTAGCATTGCAATATGAGAAACAAGCACTGGGAATAAATAAAGTATGAAGTCAAAATTACGAGAAGAAATGTTACAAGGTGAACGCTGAAATAGTTGAAAGTCATACGAAAATTGGAAGAAAAGATTTATGATTATAAAGTCAAATTATTCTTTTAAAAAAAGTTGGATTTTAAGAAAAAGACAAGCCCATTAGGTTAGAAATATGAAAGAAAAATGATGTGATTTTTTAAAGTTGTAAAATAAATGTTCTTGTTTTAAAATTACATATAATAAACATAAAAATGTTTTTTTAATGTTGTAATATTAGAAACACAATATGACAACAAAAAACGCAATAAATGTGTTGTAATTTTTTAGAATAAGTATTACAGCAATAAAGTCCCAAAAAGTAGTACATTGAAATAGTTGAAACAAGAAAACTGTAATTTTGAAGAATGGAGTAAAATATGATGCGACAAAATAAAATAAAGTTGAGATATTTGGCAAAGTTGCATCCTTTAACTTCTGGTCCTGGCTGGGGGGGAAATGTTTGGGCACCCCTGCTAAGGATGAAAGTAATCTGAGATGTAATCTACAGTGGATCTGGAGGAGAGCCCTGAGGAACTCCAGCTTGCCTCTGTGTTTTTAGAACCACAAAGAAGAGAAACCCTTGAAGTGGTGCGACGTTTTGTTGCTCACAAAGAGATGAGTGTGTTTACCTCAAGCATGTACACACGGGACTGATGGAATCCAAGACAAGCAGTTTTGGGCTCCTAAAATGAACGGCGGAGGTCTGATGCTCCTCTCGGCTTTGCTGTAAACGGGAAAAAGCGAAGCGAAGGGTGTAGGATTTCTGACATGAGACCCGCTTACGGAAAAACACAAAGCCTGTTGTGTTTCAGCTTCCTGCTGCCCTGAGGAGAACACGCAAGTTCAACCAGATTCCGCTTTGAAGCCGAGACTCTCACAAACGAGGACAACCGTGCATATTTCACCTCCAGGACGTTCTTGCTCTCCGAGATCTGAAGAGTCAAACATCTTTGCGGTTCTGTCAGTTTGACATCCAGTCAGGTCTTAAAGCAGCCGAGCTTCACCTCTGACTCGATTGTGTTCGCAATCAGGTCACACTAAGCATCTCCGCGTGTTTTACTAAAGCATCCATGCATCTTCTTTCCCTTGGCCCGGGGCGGGTCGACCCTCACTGGGAACCGGTCCGACTTCCTGCCAGCATTGCAGACCAAGGTCTGGCACTGGTCTCGCAGGCAAACGCACACTCCCAGATTCCAGTTTAGTTTAGCCAACCTAACATGCGTGACAGGCGTGCGCCCGTGAAGGACTATCATCACGGACCACACTTTGATTACCCAAAACCAGGACACGTTGAAGAATGATACTGGAAATCAAGATCATTTCAATGCATTGAACGTGTGCTTCTCTTCCGGATGGATGGAAACTGACTATGCTACACTATCCAAAGCCAAACTCACATTTCCAAAGGACCGGCGTCGGAAAAGCCCAGAAAATATTCAACAAAGGAACTTGCTTGTCAGGTTTTGGAATGGAACTCTAAAATCACAAAACATCCGCCGGTTTTACGAGACTTCAACTCGGCAAGCGTCAGGCTGAGAGACTCTGGTTTTCAGCAACACTTTCGACACCATGTGCTCACTATTATCAGTAGACATAAATGGACTTGGAATGGAGCCCTGGGGAACTCCAACTAACAACAAAACTAAGTAACAAAGAATTACATTTGAAAAAAACATGGACAAAAGGAGGTGGTCCCTACAGTACATGATGCCCACTGGACCTTGGTGCTGGTCCAAGTTCTCACGTTCACTCAGGAGCATCCAAATTTGCTAATGAGCGTCACTTCTAGACACACACTTGAGGTTTTAGCACATACTAAAAGCACGCGTGGGCTAACGAGGGAGTGAGGCGTCCTCTTCATCCGCCTCCATTTCTCCTCGGTCCATCACTCGGCAGGCACGGTGGGACGCCAACGGCACGGCGTGATCATTTACATAGGAGGATTTAAAGGCCCGCTAGGGACGCCGAGGCTCGTCTCAAAGCGGAACAAAATGCGTCGACTGTTGCTCTTCAACCGGGTTCTTAAAGTGTTTGATTCCTCGCGCGCCGGAAGATGGCAGCTTTTTTCTTCTTCCAACTTTACGCTTCCAGTAGGGTCGCATTAACAAAAAGAGAGAGAACTTGTGTGAAGCCGGCTGACACCGTTTGAAGAGCTAAGAGGCTAACACGGGTTTTGCGTGTGTGTGTGTGCGTCGCCCGCTGCATCCTTGCTGATTAAAAGGGGATTAAAAATAATCCCATGATAACAATAATAATGAAGCCACAGATATACTTGCTTATCGTGCAATGGCACACGCCATCCTGTCCGACGCCATAAACACGCAAACGCACCTGAGAGCGCAGCAAAACAGGAAGGACGAGTAAATAAACGCAATTAAATACGGCGGATCCTCGTTTTTTTGTTCCAGGTCTGACAAAAAACCCAAACATGCAAAAGCAGAAATCCAATCAATCAGTTCCAGTCACCCAAAAATATCAACACTTTATATCTGATAGAGGTTATAATAGTTTATAATAGTTAGTATAATAGAAAACAATGCAAAATGATCGGAAATAAGGACCTGGAAATCAATAGTTCCCTTCTTTATCAAGTTGTAGGGGGCCCCGTGGCAGGTTATTAAGCAGTCACTTGCAATAAGCGGCGATAGTGAGACGCACGAGCGGCGTTGTTTGGGCTCGATCCCTCGTAGCATTACAGTACCGGGCTAGACGGGCTAGTTCGCTAAGCGCACTCTTGTACAAAAACCCGGTCTAAGGTGCCCCACCGTCCTTCTAGAGAAAATGCCCCGCTTCTACTGGGAGTGGTGTTGATGCCAGTACGGTATGCATAGACGCTGTACGTCACCGCTAGACATACAGTATAGAAACAATATGTGCACTGTTTGATATGACCTTTGAACCCGGTGAGCAGGGCCTGTGTGGCAGGAAGAAACAACATTTCCACCTCTCTCACGAGATCGTGTCGTTTCCAAGGCTGAATTTTGGAGGGGGGCACAGAGGTAGGGGGCACTGCTCTTTGCACCCTGACAACACCGGCAGCACACTGGCAGTACCCGGATGTTGTACTCGTGTACTTACAAATAGCCTTCTGAGTGCATAAGTGCACAATTTGTGTTCTTACACCTAGTCTTTGGCATGCATAAGTGCACAGCCTGCACACTTACACGTTTAAGTGCATACATAAACACTTGCATACTTACACTTTTAAGTGCATACATAAACACTTGCATATTTACACGTTTAAGTGCATACATACACACTTGCATACTTACACTTTTAAGTGCATACATAAACACTTGCATACTTGCACTTTTGAATGCACGTCTTTTGAATGCATAAGTGCACAGCTTGCCTATTTACACTTAGTCTTCTGAGTGTGTAAGTACACATGTGCATACTTTGTCTTTTGAGGGCATTAATGCATACTTGTGTACTTACACTTCATGTTTTTAATTCCTAAGTGCACATTTACATACCTATACTTCCATACTAACTCTCTTTTTAGTGCATAAGTGCACATCTTGCATACCTACACTTACCATTTTTTGTACATACATGTACTTATACTTGGTGTTTTGAGTGCATTACATAAGTGCACATTTGTGTGTTTTCACTGAGAAGTACTGAAAAATTCAGTGCACTGTCATTACACTTAAAATGGCGGGTGTGCAGTGATGGACACTTTCAATAGTAGGCTACGTAGCAAAAGTGGAGGGGCTTCATTATGCTGCAGCAGTAGAGGTCTCAAACTTGCAGCCCCTATCTTTTGGCCCCCTTCCTGACAACAAAGGCACCCTGCACAAGTCACACTGATACAGTATTATGATATTATTTATATACAGTATGTTGTGCAGGTGTGTGAGCTTGCTTACAGGAGGGATCAACTCCCAGCATGCCTTGAGGCACATTTCTGGTACATGTTTAGTGTAATTGCTGTTTGTTAGCCTAGGAGGAGGAAAAGATGAAGATCTGGGACACTTTTCGCTGTCATGATTTGCGCACTCAGGAACTACATAGTATACTTACTGAAGTGTACTGACTAAAGTATCCCATTTGAGACACGGTACGTTGAGTCAAGCTGCTTCCTCATGATGTCACGCATGACAAGGTCATGGCAAGGTCATTACAAGGTCAGGAGGTTCCAACTGTTAAAATATTCAGCTTTCAGGTCCAAAAATAAGTAGCAAGCTTGTTTTGAAAACAGCAAACAGATGCTTTTCTCAAAGTTAGCAAATGTTCCCCGTAACGGCAGCCGTCACATGACAGGTGTCACATGACAGGTGTCACATGACAGGTGTCACATGGCAGGTCTGAAGCAACAGATAAGAGCGCGGGACGGTTGGGCATTATTGGTGAACGGGAGTAACGGAGCTGCAGGGGGTGTAACATCTGTCTGGTTTGCTTATCCCTCCCGGTACCATCTCAGTGGATTTGTATGATTCTTAAAAAGGATGGGTATGGTAGCGTTTGACTCTGCAAAAAAGCCCGCATCTCAAAGCGTTTCTTTGTTTTCATGTGAACTTAACAGATGTATTATTATTTATCATTATTCTTTATTTGATGTCCATTATTTGCCACAGGCCAATAAACGGGGACGTGTGTGCCATGGATGGGCCCCGGGCCGCACTTTACACACCCCTGTAGAAGCTCCTGGTTGAAAAGTGGCGCGTTCCAGGGTCAAACGGTGTCCTCGATGAAGTTATGAACATTCTAACGTGGAAGTGTAAAAAGAAGCTAAGCAGCGCACCCGGTGGCGGTTCGGGGGTACTGCTGGGATCCGTGTTGCCCGGATTACGCTGAGCCTTCAAGGTAGCACGGAAGCTAACTGCAGCTTCACGTTTAGCTCGCAGGAAGCCAAGAAGGAAACGGCCGAGAAGACACTTCCCGGTCTTCCTCCGATTAGTGGCTCCCCCAGGATGCACTGCAGCGTTTGTCTCCATTAGCAAGGTAAGGGTGGGCGTGGGGAGGGGCCGCTGTGGCTGAACACGCCTGGCACCCAATTAGGAGGCGAGCGCGCGGCGTGCGCGAGGGAAGCCGCGCTGGCGCTGCTGACTTCAGCCAACACAATAAATCACACGCGCTCGGCATCGATTAGCTCCCTCCGACATTGTCCCGGCCGCCGCTAAGTTAGCGCGGGGCAACGCTCACGCGATTAGCTCCCCGCTCCGCTGAGGCCCCACGAGAACTTTAAGTGGCTAAAAGGGGAGTGGCCTGGACCAGGAGCAGCTAAACGCTACGGCTTTATTTTCATAACACAGACGACCCTTCGCTTTGTCTCAGATGGAAATTGCTTGTCTGGAAAGTCTGGAACGGGGCTCGCTTACTGGCGGCCCAGTCTGAAAACCTGGGCCGCCAGTCCATAAATAATTACTTGGAGTGACCCGGAAGAACGAGTGACACATCCACGGAAAGAAGATAGAAGATAGACACGGATAAAGCGAGATAAAGAGGGCATAATATTGTTAGGAATGGAATGTTTTCCCTCTGCTTTGAGCAAAACACGTCGAAGGCTCGTAGATAAATATTGTCAGATTTCCCTTGTTCTAAGCAGAGGGAAAATATGACTGTTAGGAATGGAATATTTAAACATACCTGTCATGATGGAATATTCCAAGAGAATTAGGATTTGGTGGATTGTTCATGTGGAATAGGGATGGAATATTTTCTTGTTCAAAAAAGAGAGAAAATATTCAGTTGAGCAAGAAATGCTGAAGGCTTGTTCATTGCTCAAGGAAAAAACATTCCATTCCTAAAAGGTAAACTACGGCAGAATCAGAATTTGGGGCAGACCAGACTGGACCGGATCTTTTCTTTGAGGATGTATCTGAACACATTTGAGTTTTGGTTGAACTCCTCCTAGACCTTCTAGGACCAAACAGTTGACTGTCTGCAGTTTCTCTTTAGGCTTACAGCTTTTGGTGGCACACAAGTCAACACAAACACAGCTCGCCGTTTGCGACTCGGTCATGGGGTGGAATTGGAAGGACACACAGGGAATTACTGCAAAGCAAAAACCCGGTCTAACGGGAGGGGGTATGCACTGAGATCTCCAATGTGGACTGGTTGCTGGAGAGTTAGCAGCTTGAAAAGGTTCCTGATGGACCCAAAGTCAAAGTCGGGTCACCTGTAGGCAGCATGCTAACATTAGCTTAGCCTCCAGAGACCAGGACAGTTGCATTCTGACAAGGTGTTCCCTCGGGCTGCGGCGAGATCCGCAAGGTTGCGCCAACTTCCACGCGTCCCATCAACTCCCGGTCTCTCGGTCGCATTCGTCGCTACTTGGAAGTTGTGACACAGCCGCCCTGACCCCTGCAAAAGTTTCAAAAAGCGCCGAGTTTTGAAATGTTTTAATCAATGCAGCTGCAGCAGAGAGCAGCGTAGAGACGACAAGAACGCGGGGAAGAAGCCAAGCGTTTAATAGCAACACGTAGCAAAGCGCACGCTCCAATTACCAGCACGCTCGCTGCCGGCTGAGATCGGAGCAGATACCAGTTGCCTCGGCGGCCTTTCATCCCGTGATCCCACGCGTGCTTGCTGCTTCAAGCTGATCGGACCTTTTACGTCCAGTCAGGGTTCATTTCCCATGGTAGGAATCTGCAGCAGCGCCATCAACAGGCCTTAAGATCACCCAAATGAAGGCAGCACCCTCATGCCGGTTCCTACTTGTCACCGTAGGGAAAGCTTTGGACCAAAGGCTGGATCTTGGTGCACTTGCACACTCGCACTTGGGCTTTGGAGGGGAAAAGTGAATTTCACACCGAGAAGAGGTCAAAATGGTGAGTGTCCATCGCTGCACACTCACCACCTTCAACAGTCGCCATCTTGCTTACGTACAGTAAGTGATACCTTTTTAGTACCAAAATCGCAACTACAGGAAAAAGTGGCACCGATCTCAAATGGAATGCTCATGGAAGTATACTGAGTGTGTGAACGCTGTTCCGAGTTCTACTGTTGTCGTGACTTACCGGAAATGACCAGCACAATATTTACACTCATCTCTCGCCTTCATGATGGATTGGAAGCACTCAATGGAGCACCAGCACCAGGATTGGGACACCCTATGCTAGATATTCCCACCCCCACTTTGTCATTGTGCAAAATTGTTTTTCCTTTTTCAGGCTTCAAGTAAGACTACGATTATGCCGTAGAACCCCCCCACACACACACACACCCCTCCTTCTGCCACACAGCCAAGATGGTGACTATTGAGGGTGGTAAGTAAACGTCTCTGACACTCACCGTTTTGTGATTTTCTATGGAGTACACATCAGGTACTCACTGTGCGTTTTGCCGTACTTCTCTCTGGGAATGCACTTATGCACTCAAAGACTGACTGTAAGTACAAAAGTGTGCACATATCCACTCAAAGACTGAATGTAAGTACACAAGTGTGCACTTAAGCTCTAAAAAACAGACTGTAAGTACACAAGTGTGCACTCGAGAGTCTAAGTGTGAGTGCATGCGTGCAGTTCTGCACTGAAAGGCTAAGTGCAAGTACCCAAGTGTGCACTCGAGGGTCCAAGTGTGAGTGCATGCGTGCAGTTCTGCACTGAAAGGCTAAGTGCAAGTACCCAAGTGTGCACTCGAGGGTCCAAGTGTGAGTGCATGCGTGCAGTTCCGCACTGAAAGGCTAAGCGCAAGTACCCAAGTGTGCACTCGAGGGTCCGAGTGTGAGTGCATGCGTGCAGTTCTGCACTGAAAGGCTAAGTGCAAGTACCCAAGTGTGCACCCGAGGGTCCGAGTGTGAGTGCATGGGTGCAGTTCTGCACTGAAAGGCTAAGTGTAAGTACCCAAGTGTGCACTCGAGGGTCCGAGTGTGAGTGCATGCGTGCAGTTCCGCACTGAAAGGCTAAGCGCAAGTACCCAAGTGTGCACTCGAGGGTCCGAGTGTGAGTGCATGCGTGCAGTTCTGCACTGAAAGGCTAAGTGCAAGTACCCAAGTGTGCACCCGAGGGTCCGAGTGTGAGTGCATGGGTGCAGTTCTGCACTGAAAGGCTAAGTGCAAGTACCCAAGTGTGCACTCGAGGGTCCAAGTGTGAGTGCATGCGTGCAGTTCCGCACTGAAAGGCTAAGTGTAAGTACCCAAGTGTGCACTCGAGGGTCCAAGTGTGAGTGCATGCCTGCAGTTCCGCACTGAAAGGCTAAGTGTAAGTACCCAAGTGCGCATCTGTGCACTCGGAAGAGCAGTGTTAGAGACGTTGGATGTTCGAATGGCCAGCTGAGCGTCGGTACGAAGCTCAGCTGTTGAACTTGATAATGGAAGTCAGTCATGGAGAGAAGGGAACTTGAAAAGCGTCCTCCCTGCTCGTCTCACGCCCGAGGTGCTTCAGCCTCACGGCCGTGCACCTGTGGAGGAAGAATTAGTCGGCCCTGAAATGAACTTCTTGTCTCGGCTTTGCTTCGTGAAAAAGAAAAACGTGGCGAGCGATGGCGAGGACGGGGTGGAAGCGGAGTTCAGATGAAGCTTTGCTGTCACGTTGATGCATTGCTACCAAAACATCCCATGTTTCCTCCTATTCGCTCGGACTCCTCGGTGGTGCCGAGAGGGATAGAAGGCAGAGAGGATGGGGGTATGTGTGCGGATGCCCGCTGTTTGGGCACTTACGATGCCAAGAACTTTGACAAGAGAAGACGTCTTTCTCTCCTCCGGCCACGCTCGTGTTGGATCTTTCTGCACAAAAGCGTCCGGTTTTGGAAAACGGATCATTTGACAGACGACCAAACAAATTTGCCGTTCTCTTCCCTGCGTGTGTCGCCGTGGCAACAGTGCCAGGACAACAAGGTGCCATTGTAGCGCCAGGCTGGTCACTGGAGCGGGAAAAGCCAGCAGCGGGATGCTCGCTGATTGAGAGCTTTAAAGGCACAATGGAAGCGTAATTGAAAAGGCGGCTTCAGCCCGACAGCCTTTTGTGGTATCTTTTTAATTAACTTTCCTTTTTCTTGCGCGCGATGGCGGGGGCGATAGCGGCGGGGGCGATAGCGGCGGGGGCGATAGCGGCGGGGGCGCTTTTGTTCAGTCAACTGCGCGTCCACAAGAATGTGAGGCTAATTCCAACTCTGCCGGATGAGGAAGGAAAAACCCAACACCAGCATCTCATCAGCAGAACCACGTTCCCGTGCGACAGGTTGCGAAACAACATGGCGGCGCGGCGCGTACAAAGCGCTACACGTGTTTGCACTCAGGAGGCGCAGGGGCTACGGATTTCAAAATAAAAGAGCCCCGAAGGCGGGCTCGCAGCAGTGATGGACCCCGCCGGCCTACTCGCCCATCACTTCGGTTCCGCTCCTTCGTTCCGGACTCTGGGGATTCATTTGAGGCGTTCGGCTGCTTCCCACGCCGCGTGAAAGCCCGGAAATAAAGCCCGGCAGAAAGACGCTTATTTTTTCTATTGTTATTAGTGTTATTGCGTATTACTCTATTTTTTATTTTAACATTTTCTATTTCTACTTTTTGTTCTCAAGTTTATTTTGACCTTTTTGAGACAGTTTTTATTTAGTTTGTTTGAATATTATTGTGAAAAATAACTATATTTAATTTTCTTTATATTCTATGGAGTCAAAAAAAGTCCTTTTTCTTTTGTCAGGTCAAATGATGATTTGATTATAATGAATCGTTAATATATTAAGTAATTCTTCTTCTTATAAGTCATATTAATAATAACATGATCATAAAATGCTCAAACAATGGAAGGAGAAAAAAATGACGAGTCAGCCAAAAAACCGGGGAAGGGAAGTTTCCTGATGGTTGGGTCCGCCTCCACAAAGCATCCTGTTAGGGAGGTCCGGTCCAAACATCGCCCTGCCCAAGACGCTATTGACGGGTCTCAAATGCAATTTTGACATGCTTTCCCAGACCAGTGCAAGATGGGCCGCGAACGGTCCTGCTGCGGCGGTACCGTGACAAGATCTTTTGGCGCACCATCGCCTCATCTTGCCGACCCGTTCACGGTCCTTGCAGTTCGGCACACCGGATTGGATCTCTGGGTCGGAGTATGGGAAATTTCTGGCAAATGGTGAAGATGCCAGATAGTGAGTGGCCTTTTGTTGTGGCCAAGCCAGGGCACCCCTGTGCCTAATTAGGCCTTTTCAAAGTTGGGGCGTAAAAACAAAGGCGTGTGGCTGTTTTAGGAAGTAGGAGATTTAAAAAAAGAACGGTACGATGCGGAGTGAAACGCTTGCAGCGCCACCTTTTCTTCCCGCCGTAAAAAGGCAACCAGCGCAGCTGCACGTCGGGCGGCGGCGGTTCAAGGCTCGTTGAAAAATACCCAACAGCATCTGCGAACAATGAGAAGCAGGAGGAGGTTTCCGTGCGCCGAATTCAAAGAATAAAAGCGTTGATAAGGCCTGAAGAGGCTTTTCAGAACACACAAAGGCCTCTTCACGTTCCCTCGAGTGCCAAAAGTCCAATCAGAGGCGGCGGCTCGGAAGAGGAAGTCATCACGCGCGCGAGGACGCCAGCTTGCAGCTGTTTGGGCTGCGCTCACGCTCACTTCCTGTTCTTCTTTGCACCTTCAAGTGCTCTCCGGCCCGCTGCGCCTTCTTGACGCCGTCTTCGGGGCTGATGCTGGAGGCGGGACGCAGCAGATGCTGATGTTGGAACATCGAATGCAGACCAACACAATTAGGGGGTGTCGCCCGCCGCGGGTGCTGCTGATGCTGCGATGAGGGTGCGTCTGTTTGCCCGGGAGAAACATCACAGCCTGGCGCGCCATTTCTGAAGCACTCACTTTGAATAACATGAAATTCATCATCACCACCATCAGGAAGGGGGCGGGCTAGCCGTGCTGAATACTAAAAGTATTTTCCGCAGCTAGGCGGCTTTCTGCACGCAAAACAAGACGGGCGCCGCGCCGCCGCGCCTCAGACAGTCTTCATCAGAAAGCTCACCAGCGTCCCCGCTTAGAGGAAATGTGCACTTTTGGGAACTTCATCACCCACAATGTGAAACAAACACATAGTAGCGCCTCGTGGACGCAGTAAAACCGCTAAAAAGAGGCAGCCAATGAATGGGACTCACCCGAAAAGGTGTCTGCATGTAGTCACAGGTGCACGGATCACCGCTACAGCAAGGTGTACTGTATTCGGGCACACGCTCCGAGCAGCCGGTGTGACGCCACAGAGGTCTCCGGCAAACCTTTTGCACTTTTCAAACGCCGCAGCACTGGCGTTTCAGGCGGCTGATAAGGTTTTTGTGTGCTTGATGGGTTTTTTCCCTCATCGTGGAGCATTTGGTACAACTGGCACAACAAATGAGCTCAGCGGAAGTTAGGACAGTTCGTTAACGTCGCAGGCTGGGGGAAAACGAGCGCTTGGTTTGCTCGCCTCATTAGATTGTTTTTTATCGTAGCAATTTATCAGTGTGACGTCATAATTCCCTCATATTTTCATCATCATCGTGCACCCCTAATTTTAACACTAGCTATCTATCATGGCGACACCATATAGCCTCACATCTCGCCTCTTAGGAAACACAGAAATCTTTATAATTTGTTGGTTGGTAGGTAGGTGGGTGGAGATGTGCGGAGCAGGAAGCTGATTGGAGGAGAGGTGAGGAGCAGGAAGCTGATTGGAGGAGAGGTGAGGAGCAGGAAGCTGATTGGAGGAGAGGTGAGGAGCAGGAAGCTGATTGGAGGAGAGGTGAGGAGCAGGAAGCTGATTGGAGGAGAGGTGAGGAGCAGGAAGCTGATTGGAGGAGAGGTGAGGAGCAGGAAGCTGATTGGAGGAGAGGTGAGGAGCAGGAAGCTGATTGGAGGAGAGGTGAGGAGCAGGAAGCTGATTGGAGGAGAGGTGAGGAGCAGGAAGCTGATTGGAGGAGAGGTGAGGAGCAGGAAGCTGATTGGAGGAGAGGTGAGGAGCAGGAAGCTGATTGGAGGAGAGGTGAGGAGCAGGAAGCTGATTGGAGGAGAGGTGAGGAGCAGGAAGCTGATTGGAGGAGAGGTGAGGAGCAGGAAGCTGATTGGAGGAGAGGTGAGGAGCAGGAAGCTGATTGGAGGAGAGGTGAGGAGCAGGAAGCTGATTGGAGGAGAGGTGAGGAGCAGGAAGCTGATTGGAGGAGAGGTGAGGAGCAGGAAGCTGATTGGAGGAGAGGTGAGGAGCAGGAAGCTGATTGGAGGAGAGGTGAGGAGCAGGAAGCTGATTGGAGGAGAGGTGAGGAGCAGGAAGCTGATTGGAGGAGATGCGAGGAGCAGGAAGCTGATTGGAATAGAGGTGAGGAGCAGGAAGCTGATTGGAGGAGATGTGAGGAGCAGGAAGCTGATTGGAGGAGATGTGAGGAGCAGGAAGCTGATTGGAGGAAATGTGAGGAGCAGGAAGCTGATTGGCCGAGATGCGAGGAGCAGGAAGCTGAGTAGATGAAGGTGGTGATGACACAAGAGAGGAACCACAAGAAGCACGAACATAAGATATTGTGTTTGAGTGCTTCCCATGTAATTCATGTGACGCTTGATGAAAATGTCATATTTATTTCATATTTGTTGCCAGCGGAATTGGACCGTGACGGGACGCCCGTACGTTTGAAGCGCGGGGGCGTCGATCCTGCCCGCGCCTGGAATGCTAAAATATGTTATTCCAGATCCCGCATGCTAATGGGCTCCTAATTCCCGATCACACGCGCCGGAAACATGATCTAAATCTGCTTCTACAACTTGGCAGTGACGGGAAGCGCGGAAAGTGTCCTGACGTTGGAGCCAAACGGGCTTACCTTGAAATTGTCGTCGGCCTTCAGAGGTTCTACGCTGCTCGTCACGTAAGGTTTGAAATAAGTAGGGAACGCCGTCCTACTCCCACAGTTTCTATGACTTTGTGGATTATCTCCAGCCGTGTTTCGGGCCGTTCTGATGAGGGGTTCTGTGGAAGCTGGCGGCTGTCATGGACCGCCTCCATGACTTGGAACGGAAGTAGAACACAGCCAAAGGTGGGCTTGGACTTCTGGATTATTCCGACTCGTGTCTTTTATTCTTAAGAATGTTACATGTTTCCTATTCTTTCTCATACTGGGACTTGTTTATTCTTTCCTACTTCAAGTCTACGCTACTAAAATGATATTTTCCACAGTTTTTCTTGCGCAATAACATTTTTTCCTTACAGTGTTTGATATTTTGACTTTATTCTCATAAAGGGACTTCAGCTTTCTTTGTGTAAATATTCTTCTCAAATACTTTATTCCTGTTATATTTTTGATTTTTTCTGGAGACTAATTTTCCCAAAATACGACTGTTGGTTTCTTATACTTTTTAAATAAAGAAATGAGATCAAAAATATGTATTAGTATTTCCACTTCATGCCGTGTTCTTGTTCATAATATTATGACTTCACTTTCTGCAATATTCAAACTTTATTCCCACAGTAGGAGACATTTTTACATGTTTGCTTTTTTTGGACTTTTCTTGCGAAATGATATTTTTAGAAGGTGTACGTGAACGAGGCTCGTCTCTACTGGTTTTTATTTTTGCATTCCCGCTGAGCTCCTGCAGAGCCGCGGTGGCCGTCTAGAACCTTCTCTTTGCGTGACTTCGCCTCCCGCCGAGCCAAACCCGAAGAACAGAGACTGCCGAAGAACCTTTCCACCCACATCACAAGTTTACTCGCGCAATTAGAAGGACCAGCCGCGGCCTCGCTGGGAGAAGCTCGTTTCCTTCTGCTCTCCAGACACTCATCCTGCCTGCCGGTCCGACAGTGCAGGAGTGCATTTATGAAATGTGCAGCAAATAAGCACGCGTGGTTCCCAGGACTCTGCCGGACGCATTAGGAGTCTCGGCTCAACTGGAGTGCGGCCGACGCGTCCATTAAAGGGCTGCTAATTAGCACGCCGCTAACGTCAGAAACGGTCCACGCTGCCCACGTCACCACCGCATCGGTACTTCACGTGGCAGCTGCAATCGTATAAGGTCCAAACCTCCTCCCCTCCAGCGCGGACCGCCGGGTGAAACATGAAAGGATGCTTTTGTTTAGGAAAGCGACACGTGTAGACAAGTTGTACCCTACATACAGTGGCATGCGACAATTTGGGCACCCCTGCTCTTTTTCCAGGATATCCCACCGCCAGAACTGATACCGACAATCTGGCGTGGATTCCAGCCAGTATCAGCAGATACAATGTTGAAGAATCAGCGGGGGATGGGTGCCTCAGCAAGACAACAAATTCTACTGAGGCAGTCATGCAGAGGAACAAGACCAGACCTGAATATGATTGCAAATCTGGGCTCCGTGCTGGGAAACCATCAAACCCGACTGCTTTGGACAGAAGAAGACACTGCGACCGGAATCCACACCCTCATTGGAAGTGTCTAGAGGCTGCTACTTCTACTGAATATTGATGTCATTTTTCCGTGGGGGTGCCCGCCCCAAGTAATTACTGCACCCTTCCTGTGATTCCTAAAAACTTCCCTTCACTTCTCAGCCAGGACAGTGTCTGCTGGAGTTCCCGGGAATCGCGGATCCCAACAATCATTTATGAAGGAACATCTTGGACATCATCAAGCTTTTGCTCTCCACTTTGGCACACAGCCATTTTAGAAAAACCTCCCACAACCTAATTTTCCAAAAATGACGACTTTATTTGGTTTGGTTTGCTTCTCATAAAATTAAAGTCTTATAATTTTTCGATAGTTTATTCTGGTAAAACTGCAATTGATTTCGTGTTTAAATACGTTACCCAGCTTCACTCACCTAATATTTTGACTTTATTCTTGCAGAATTATTATTTGTATGATTTCCATAATATTTTGACTTTATTCTTGCAGAATTATTATTTGTATGATTTCCATAATATTTTGACTTTATTCTTGTAGAATTACTGCTCATTTTGAAATTTTTGCTATTTTTTTCCGGTTTCTTATTAAGTATTTCAAAATGTGCTGCGGGCCAATAAAAAAACAGCCACGGGCCGCACCCCCGATATAAAGCACTTAGTGTCTCACCTGAGACTCTGTCCGGTCCAGGGCGAGTCCTTGCGTGTCAGCACCAGTAGGTCTCCGCCCCATGAAGATCCGATTCAAATGAGAGCTGGGGGGGAGGCCTTTATTCTGAAAGGCCACAGACGTTATCATTAGAATTGGGTAACGCATCAAGTATTAATAACCTATCCAGCTTCTCGTGACCCGCCTTCAGGCCCAATCCACCAACCGGACCAGCGTGTGTGTGCGTAATATTGCAGGTGGAAAAAGCCCCGCAGGAGCAAGAAGAGGACGTCTGAAGAGAAAGTTGATGTTGTTGCTGCTCTTACTGACATTTGCCTTCATCCTCTCTAACGTGGCCTCCATGCCGTTTGTAACGATGGTTTCAGATTTATGTCTGCGCATGAATCTTTTACCCTTCCTGCCGGGCTGTTCCGGCCTTCCCGGCTACACAAACACGAAGAAGGCGCTTTTGAAGGGGAAGGTTTTCCATGCAAACACAAAAAAGTCACCCGAAACGTCACGGTGACAAACAGCATACGCGGTAACGATCACATGGGAAGTGATGATAGTAGGGAAGTATTTCCCATACCATTCCATGTGTTCCAATTCCTGATCAAATACAGGCTAAAGACAGACAAGGTCTCTTGGCGGCTGCACGTGCGCAAGCCCTGCCTGCCGTCTAAGTGCACTCGGTGAGCGCACTCCCTGAGTGCACTGAGTCGGGTCTGTCATGAAAGTGTGACATCATTATTCTGGCCGGCGGGACAAACAATACACAGAACTACTACATGGGAAACAAGTTAGCAGTAGGTGCAGTAGATTCTCAGAAAACAAGAGCCAGCATTCATGATATGCGCGCTCTTAAGGCTGTGCTATTGGCCAATTAGGTGAAAGGGGCGTGGTCACAAAAATAGCAGTGTCTGCCGTTGGATTTACAAACTTTTTTTTCTTTGTAGGATTTGTCAATCCTGTGAATGACTAAAGTAATATTTCGTTTTTTATGAGTGCTTCACATCCGTGCTGCATGGACTCTACCAACTTGTGGCCCCTTTCAGCTGTTATTCCCTTTTTTGATGTCACCCCACAAGTTCTCCATTGGATGAAGGTCCGGGGATGGGGCCGGCCCTTCCAGAACATAAGAACATAAGAAGATGTTGCTGGTTTCCTAGTGTGTTTGGGGTGATTGTCTTGTTGATTTCAAGGCCGTGTCCTCTTCAGCATAAGGCAACATGGCCTTCAAGTATTTGGACGTATGCAAACTGATCCATGATCCCTGCTATGGGATAAATAGCAGGAGAAACATCTCATATCAGGATGCTTCACTGTCTTCACTGTGTACTGTGGCTTCCATTCACAGTTTGTCTGCGGCCCTTGGACCCAAAAAGAACAATTTTACTCCCATCAGTCCACAAAATGTTCCTCCATTTCTCTTTAGGCCAGTTGATGTGCTCTTCAGCAAATTGTAACCTCTTCTGCACGTGGCTTTTTTTATATAGTGACTTTGCGGGGGATTCTTGTAAATAGATTAGCTTCACACATACGTCTTCTAACTGTCACAGTACTTACAGGTAACTCCAGACTGCTTTTGCCATTTTGGTTATTCTTCAATCCTTTTTGAAAGTTGTCTTCCGTTTTCTGCTCTGGTTTTGCTCTCCATTTGAAGGCATCGGAGATCAATTTAGCTCAACAGCCAAAACTTTTTTGCACCTCTTTGTAAGTTTCTCCCTCCCCGATCAACTTTTTAATCAAAGTAGGCTGTTCTTCTGAACAAGGTCTTGAGCGACCATTTTCCTCAGGCTTTCAAAGAGCAATGCATGCAGAATGACAGTAAAAACACGTAAAAATGGCCGTGTCTGCACATGATGCAAACAAATAAAGCACAGCTAAGCGACATCACAACTTTCACCGCGAGTCAAAGTTTGGCAGCAAACGAGCAGCACAATTAGATTTGGACGCTTGGCACCCCCCTCCTGGCTGCAGGGGGACACTGATGAAAACTAATGCTGTAATTTTGCCAGCTGCCTATTAGATTGTCGCCTTTGTCCTGCACGGCAGCCAACGTGTTTGTTGCTAACGCAATTAGCTGCCGTGCGTCTTATTGCTCCGTGTTCCCACCCAGAGGACACTTTTTATAATAAGCCGAGGCTCACGCTTCGTACCGCGCCGGGACAAACACGGCCGAGCCCAGCAGATTGCATCCTGGGAATCCACGCTGGTCCTCCACCCAAACAGCCAACTTCCCCTGCTTTTAATCAGGGAAGACATTCATTCACATTTTCAAGAACGGAAATAAATGACAAAAACATTTAAATAAAGAACAGCAGGATTTTTTAAAAATGTTGTCATTTAATGAAAATAAAATAAACTTTCATATCATGAGGGGGAAAATAATATCATTTTAGTGGCATAGAGTTGAAACATTCAAGAAAAAATTATTTAAAGTTATTTTTTTGTAATATTATGATGAACAAAACAAAAAACAGTTTCATTTTTTAGAAAATTAGGTTGGGGAAATATTTATGGCAATAAATTCATAATATTATGAAAAAAACATTTGCAGTGAATGATGATTTCAAAAAAGAGTGGAACTATTTAGAAAGCTACATGTGTTGCTTTGCAAAAGGTCGAAGTTCCCTTTTTTACCGCGTGGCCCCCTGAAAGGAAAAATGTTTGTGGCCTGCGCTAGTGCACGACAACAGTCACAGATTTGACGCTGCGCTGGTGTACGACGACAGTCACAGATTTGACGCTGCGCTGGTGCACGACGACAGTCACAGATTTGACGCTGCGCTGGTGCACGACGACAGTCACAGATTTGGGGCTTTGCAGGTGCACAACGAAAGTCAGATTTGACGCTGCGCTGGTGCACGACGACAGTCACAGATTTGGGACCGTGAAAGTGCACAACGACAGTCAGATTTGACGTTGCGCTGGTGCATGACGACAGTCACAGATTTGGGGCTGTGCAGGTGCACAACGACAGTCAGATTTGACGCTGCGCTAGTGCACGACGACAGTCAGATTTGACAAAGCGCTACTGCACGACGACAGTCACAGATTTGGGTCTACGCTAGTGCACGACGACAGTCACAGATGTGATGCTGCGCTAGTGCACGAACACGACGACAGTCACAGATTTGACTCGGCGCTAGTGCCCGACGACAGTCACAGATTTGGGACTGCACGAGTGCACAATGACAGTCATGGATTAGGGACTGTGCTAGAGTGTGAAAGGTGGCACACCCTGGAAGGAGGCAGAAAGGGGCAGGTAAAGCGCATTGATTGAAAAAAGGATCCAAACGCTGCAGCAGAAAAAAGAAAAACGAGGATGTTTTGCTCGGTGCTGACTTGATGGGCGTCGCCATTCTTTGCACTTTGTTGCAAGGGGGCGCGTCAAATAGTTTCTGGTGGCTGCGCATCACAGTGACACGCTTGTGTTGCCGAGTCGTGACCCGGCCGTGTGGCTGACAGGACGCAGAGATCCCCCACCCGCTCTCTCATTAGCGTGTCCACCTGGACGCCCTGGGAACCCTTTAATGGCAAGACAGCCCATTTGCGTGGCGCCCCTCGGAGAGACACTTGGCGCCGACGCCTCAGACGTGAGTTGGCCATCATGCCAAAACAACGGACTGTCCCATCATGAAAAAGAGAGCGTACTTCCAGCGACTCCCCAATGTCCGCCCCGATGCGGTCAACACAAGAAGGTCCCCTTCCAAGGCACTTTTTTTCTCCTTCTGTAAGAGAACTTTTTCCAAAACAAACTCCAGGTTATTTTTCCCGATCATATTCCTTCTTTCTCTTGATGATGAAGATCAACGCTGATTTTGTTGTTTTGGAAGTTCGTGTTCAAAGAAATATTTGAACAGGCCCCCGGCTGCACGCATGAAGGTCTTCCAGGTGAACGACCCGCACGGGGAACAACCCGCGCGACCCGCGAGGCCGAGAGCGGACGAGAATGTGAGCTTTTGTCCAAAAGCCCCTCCCCCCACGCACCCACGCACACGCATGCACCTTTCTTTGAGCTACATGAATGATATTTTCCCGCCTGGCCTCGCAAAAAGCAAAATAAGCGGCGCCCTCGTGACTCCGGGCGGCGCCTACAGCCGCGGCGTTATCGACTGATTAAAAGCAAATGTTTGGACGGCCAGAAGGTCACGGCGCCGAGCTCGTTACGGCAAAGTCCAAACGCTGAGCGGAGAAGTTAGGCTGGAAATAAAAGCGTGCTGCAGGAGCAGCGCGTCGTTTTGATGGATCACATTGATTGTTGAACATGAAATCTCCATCCCCTCCTTCTTCCTGATCTGAGCTGCCATGCTCTCAGTCTTCTTCTTCTCCATCTAAAACGTCTCAATCTGCTTCAGAAAATGTGCGTGCTTGTGAATCTTCTTCTGAATCTCATTCTTCTTCTGCATCTTCTTCTTCCCGAATCATCCACGTTGGAATCTTCTTTTGTTTCGGACTTTTCTTCTTCTGCATCTTCTTCCTCCATATTTTCTTTTTCCAAATCTTCCGATTCTTCTCCTGAGTTTTTGTCTTTTGAATCTTCGGGTTCATCATCTGAATCGGACGCTGCTTCTTCTGAATCGTCTTCTGATGGTTCTTCTTCTGTATCTCATTCTTCTTGTGAACTTTAACCCCAACCTCGAGGAAGCAGGCTTCCAAATTCAGCATGTCACCCAAGAGGAGAACATGCAGATTTACGCTGTGCACGACCCTGAGACCTCTGGAGTATTTCAGGAACAGAAAGGACCTTTAGTGCCCCGCTGGGATCCAACATGGATGGGACCCCTTTAACCTTTGACCCTGGAACAGGGGATCGGAATGTTGGTGCATGCGCCATCAAGTGGTTGCAATTCACCAGAAAAACGGGAGAAGTTGCAGAAGAAGGTCAGTTTCAGGTAAGCTTCGGGAGAAAAGACTCGGGAAGTACCGTAAGAACCGCAGATTTGGGCCTACCCGTCCTGCATTGCCGGGACGGTTTGGTGGCTCAGATCCAACTTCAATATCTCCTCCCCTCACTTCCATCTCGCCCGACGAGGCCGCGTTTCACCCGTCCTGCTAAAAGCTGACAAGTCCAACTTTGGCGCTCCAATTAGCGGTTCCGTTAGCACCATTAGTGCGAGGAGGCGGCGCCGGCGGCGTCTAATTGCCGGCCCCAGAGAGAGGCGGCCTTCAGAGGAAGTGGAGACCACAAAGAGATAACGAGACGGCTAAAAGCTTGATCGCCAGCATGATTAGCTCCTTTCGCTAATCAAAGTTTATCCAAATCAACTTTCCCTGCAAACATTTTTTCAAAATAACAGCAGTCCCACCGGACCAACCAGGTCAGGTCGCGGTGCCTTCAGGTGCAGCGGGAGCTCAAAGTTCCCAGCTTGTCCGCTTTCGTTTCTCCTCCTGGCCTGCGTGCGTGCGTGCGTCCGTGCAGGCGGCTGAAAGCGTGAAAAAATAAAGAATAAAAGCTGCTGGCATCGCGAGTCATCGTCGGCCCCGCGGCCTGCAAATATAAAAACGTTGACAAGCGAGGGCGAGGAGGAGCGGCTGTGAAGTGATTCCATTAAAAAGCCATCTGACCGTTAATAAAAGTCAAGATTTGATGACAGCCCGAGGCGCTGCCGCCTGCAACGCTTTTATTTTGACACTCAGTGTGTGCACATGCAAGACAACATTGAAAAACATGAAAAAACAAACAACAGCAGCCTCTCCTGTCCCTGACTTAATGAGATCTGGAAGGTGTTATTTGTTGCTGGGAGTGATGGCGGCGGCGGATAACGCCAGCGTCTCACACTGAGGCTCGGATCCGCCGCCGCAGGATATCAGCTTGCTTCAGTCCGCCGCCGCCAGATGTTTTCATTTGAGGACCAAACACAGCATGAAGACGAAGATGATGGAGGAGAGAGGAAATGGACTGCTTTCATTCGACACCTGCTGCCTTTCAGGTGAGGATGGCGGCCATCGTGCAGCCGTGACATCACCAGGGATTCACTCGCTTCTGCTTCAAAGACCAACCAGCTTTACACTCCTAGCACCCAATATAGTAGGCATAATAGGAGACATTTAGACGTAAAAACTGTTGACAACAGTCTAAAAGCAGTTTTTAACATTATTAGAGCCCTCTAGACTAGAAATAACACCCCTATAGTCAGCTTTACACTCCTAGCACCCAATACAGTAGGCATAATAGGAGACATTTAGACGTAAAAACTGTTGACAACAGTCTAAAAGCAGTTTTTAACATTATTAGAGCCCTCTAGACTAGAAATAACACCCCTATAGTCATCTTTACACTCCTACCACCCAATATAGTAGACATAATAGGAGACATTTAGACATAAAAACTGTTGACAACAGTCAAATGTGGAAATGTGGCTCCTCCGCATGGAGAGGAGCCAGATGAGGTGGTTCGGGCATCTGGTTAGGAGGCCTCCCTGGGGAGATGTTCAGGGCACGTCCACCCGGTAGGAGGCCTCGGGGAAGACCCAGGACACGCTGGAGAGACCTGGGAACGCCTCGGCATCCGACGGGAAGAGCCGGACGAAGTGGCCGGGGAGAAGAAGGTCTGGGCTTCCCTGCTCGGGCTGCTGCCCCCGCGACCCGACCTCGGGTAAGCGGAAGAAAACGGATGGATGGATGGAGATGTGAAAACGCCATCGCTACATCGGATTCTTCGCCCTGACTTTATGAAGACCCAGCAGCCTTTCGTTGGCGTCGGTCCAACCTTCCGGAACCTTCCTTGACGATCGGCGCCTCACAAAGACGCGGGCGCTTCAGCTCCTCGCTCTTTGTGGCGTTCGTGGGCTAATGACGCGGGCGCTGAACGGCGGCCTCGTTAGCGGCATGAGACGAGACAAAAGGCGGCGAAGGTTCGCGTGTTGTGCAGACGCTCGGCGAGGCCTTGGACCAAACGCTGCCTCCGCACGGCCCCGGCGCCGAAGGTCCATTAGTTAGCTTGGGTGGAGAAAGTTTCCGCAGGAACAAGTTGGCTTGTCTTTACTTTTCCTCTCCCTCCTGAGTCCAAGCCCGCTAAAAATACGACAAGCCAGTTTGCTACTTGGAGAAGTTGATCACAGCAGGACGCCAGCGCGCCAATTAAAAGCAGACATGGCGTCCTCCAGCTGTGCCGCCGCGGCCCAGCTCGCCCGCTGGACGCTTTATTAGGCACACCCAAGAACTTCTGTCTTGGCCCGCATTCTCAAAATGCAACGTAGCAACAACAAGCAGCCACCTAACAAGAAAACAATGGAGTATTATTATTTGTATTATCATTAATTATTATTATTAGTATTATTATTAATTATTATTATTATCGGAAAGAAATCAGCAGACAACGTTGTCGTTTTTGGAAAAGCAGGTTGCGGAAAAAGTTCTAATGTTACGAGAATAAAGTCCATCCATCCATTTCCTGGATGGGATGCTGGAGCCGATCCCATCGGACTTTGGGGTCCCCCCTGGACCGAGGTTCTTCTTCAAGAGATTGGTAAAAAGCCCACACGTTTGGGTTGACGTCTTCATGCTCCCCTGGTAACGATTGTTTGCTCGGGTTAGCACTAGCTTCCAACATCCCGGATTAGCCGAGGGATTAAACCGGGATTGGGTCCAACAACGGCAATTGAAGAGAAAGGGAATCTAGTCTTAGAATTCCAACACTTTCATGGCGAACGTCAGCATCATTTGGAGGCAGTCCTATCAAGTACTTTTGGCAGAGATGCAACGGTCATGACATACTCTTGTCATCGTGCCCACGTTGTTTGGTCCTTCAGAATAAAAGCCACATTTCCTGACAACTCCGGCAGCGACGGAAGACAACGGCGTAATTAGGAGGGGCTAATGTGGGATTGATTTGGAAGTGCAGGACATCCTCCAGAAGGAGGCGCGGACAGGCGAGCGGCGCCAGAAGTGAATTTGGGAACGCAGGAATAATTACACGTACAGCGCGAGCTAATTAAGATGGCGTGAACTCTGCAGCCTGGCTCGGCGCTCGCGGTGATTAGCAGACTTCGGTTTCACACTCCCAGCCGCGCAAAAAAACGGGCCGGTGGCATGGGGCGTGGGGGGGGGGGTGAAGCAGAAAAGAATAAGAGAAAATGCAAAAGGAAGTGAGTCAGACCGCGGTTACTATTTCAAAGTCGTCATGTTAATTGTGTGGGAGGAAAGACGGGCCGCCACTGCCGGCTAAGAAACATGAATATTTTTATTATTCAATGGCTGTAATTTATTTCCTGTTCCTTTTTTAACACCAGCAGGAATAGAAGCAGGAGTAAGACCGATCTTCATTAGTCGCGTTTGACTCCTTTGGCTGCTCAGCCGACAAGATCCAGCAGGGAAAGCAGCACTAAACTGGTTCGTGCAAACTGGGCTTGCATGTTGCACTGGGAGCTGCCCTAGACAGAAACACGCAGACTGCTGTATGGTACTATACTAGCCTGGCATACTGCAGTGCATGCTGTACACACCTACTATGGATTTATCTTGTCTATCCCCTCCTGCTCCGGTCTGGCCGCTCCAAGTTTGCATAACACATGAAATGGAGTCAAATCGATGCAGCAGCAAATCTGTTTTGCATGCACGGGCATGTGGATCTGCCCTAATGGCTGCACAGGACACACAATTCAGTTCTTGGCATTTCACACTCATTTTTACCAGCAGTGTGCGTGTGTGTGTGCGTGTGTGTGTGTGGTTTTTGGGTAAGTGGTTCAAAGGTCTGGTGCAAAAAACGTATGCGATCCATCAAAGGCCACTTTAGGCCAGTAGCTGAGAAACGGACGGACGATGTCGTCACACATGCAATTCCCACTGCATGTGTGACGTATTTTTACCACACGCTTATTTTGTCTACACTTAGGTGACGTGGGAAACGGCGCTCTTATTTTGAAGGCCGGAAGGAAGTTGTGTGTGCGGCATTTTAAAAGCGGTCAAACAGGACGCGGCGAAAATACGCATGCTAGCTTCCACCGTGAAGCCAAGAGGAGGTTCCGCCAGCAGGGGGTTGGCGGTTTAGTGTTTGCCGTGAGATTCTGCCCCCACGGAGCGGTCCGCCGGGTATAAGATTCCACACACCAACGTTCTTTCTCCGCACCACGGCGGCGTTTCATTCACCAGATTCCGCATTTTACAACACATTCCCCGATTCCGTGGCGTGGAAGTTGTGTGTTTTTTCCGAGCTTTTGGAACGCCTTGCCGCCTGGCGAGGAGCGAGCGTCCGATAACATCTGCTGGTCTTCACGAGATAGAAGATCTTCGCTTGAAGGAAGGAGCAGGGGAGAAAGGAAGGGCATAAGGAAAGAAGCCAAAGGAGCTTTCATTTCCGCCGTCGTCTTTTTGAGTGGATGAAGGGAGCAGCCACCACCCTGCCATCCTCTTCCTCAGTCCATCCCACCGAAGCCCGAGATGGCGATTATCCTTCCCTTACCAAAATCCTCCCCGGGGACACTGAGGCAGAACCTTTAAGCCCGGCAGGAGGTCCAGCTGTCTAAACGACCGATTGTTTCCACAGCGGCATAAAAACCTGACGTGCCACCCCCATCCTCGGGTGAAAGCGAGCTGACGGGGGCCCCGCCGCTAAGCCGGCATTAGCAAGGTAGCGCCGGGCCAGGATGAGCCCGGGCTTTACCGCCTCTCCTGCACGACTTTCACCTTCATTAACTCCATTAACCGCGTCTCCGAGCGGGGGAGGGGGCGGGGGGCGCAAAGGAGGATTTGTGCCAGCTGGAGATCCGCTCCGACAACCACGCACTCCAAATTTAGCAGCTTCGGGACTGGGCGCCGTGCGGTGGGGATCATGGCTGGTGAGGCACTGACTCCTTTGGACTTTTGAATGTTGATAAAAGGTTGCCCGGAGAGGAAGGAGTCACGGGTCCCAAGTTATTTTTAATTACTTGTGAAGTACTGGCTTTTCTGAAAATGGTTTTTGTAGCGGTGCTTCAAAATAAACATACTGTATATACAATAATAATAATAATCCTGCCACCTTTCTTCATGATTCATGTCCAAACCTGCTGAGATAACGAGCACCGAAGACGCAGAGCAGAAGGTCACCAATGACCGGCTGGTTTCCTGTTCTCAGGCGCCATGCTCGGCCCCCGGCCGCCCCACGGGGGCTGTTTTGTCTACGCCTCCTCTGGCGGCGGCCATCGGGCAGGCGGCCAGCAGCTCCTCCTCCTCCTTGTCCCGGTGGTCGTGTGCGAAGAGCAGCATCAGCAGCTCCAAGCGGAGGGAAACTTTTAATGGCCGAGGCATCGGGTCGCTCGCTCGCCCTAACTGGTCTCCCAGGACCCTGCTGCCCGCCCCCTCCTTCCATGCGCTACCTCCAGCAGAGCATCATGGGAGTTTGGTGAGTCAAACCCTGCAGGGTTGCTTACATCGCAGAGCGTTTGTGTCCCACATCTCGCTCAGAAAAAACATCTTTGGCTCTTCGGGAGCGACGTCTCGTTCTTGCTTGACTTCGCCGGAGAAATCAAAACCGAGGATCTGGAATTTTAATTTATTTGATTTTATTGAGTTATTATTCATCACGGGACCAACCAAGCAGTGTGACTTTTATTATCTTTATGCCATAAAATCCATTTCAAATCAAATGATAGGTGAAGAGATCAGTTGATGTTTTATTACAATTTATGGTAAAGATGTGTGATATTATATAGTACATTGATCATATAAAAACATATTTTTTAACTTAAACACTAATTCATGGTAAAGATGTGTGATGTTATATAGTACATTGATCATATAAAAACATATTTTTTAACTAAAACACTAATTCATGCTAAAGATGTGTGATGTTATATAATACATTGATTATATAAAAACATATTTTTACTTTTTTTTTACTAAAGTACTAATTTATGTTAAAGATGTGTGATGTCATATAATACATTGATCACGTATATATACATATTTTTAATTGTATTTTTTTACTAACATGCTAATTCATGCTAAAGATGTGTGATGTCATATAATACACATATAATACATACAAAACTTCATATAAAAACTGCTTCTGCATTTGCCATTGCGCAGCATCAAAAATTTGCTCAGTTTTAGTAAAAAAAATAAAATCTTCAATTTTCATCCAACCACTGCCAGTCCGTAATGTATTCTTCACATTTCACAAAGTGCATTTTTATTCTGTTCATTTTGTAAACAGCCTTTACACGTGTATGCGTACTCGTGACTTTATGACAGCCACGTAGAGGCTCACCCAAGCGGAGATGCGACCCCCGACGAGGCGGCAGTGGAGGTCGGGGGCCCCAATCCCTTTACTCTCACTCAACAGCAAGCAGCGGCTACGTGGCTGCAAGCGCCTCACACAAAAAGCATGACTTATACATTGCTAGGTTCTGATTGGTTAAAGCCTTTGGGGGCGTGTCCTCGGTCACCTGGACAAGCATTCTTCGTAGTCTGATGTTGCCGTAGCAACAGTCTTGCTGCGCGGTTTCAAACTTGTTTCATCTCCGTGGTGATGGTGTGGGGTGGGGGGGTTCGGACCCGGGACACCTGACAGCTGCATTAGGACCTGCTTCACGCCCGCTCCACTCCCCCAGCATGCATCAGTGCCGAGGGGAGCCAGTAATGGAGGCGTCGTCTCTCAGAGGAGACGGAGGAGGTCTCCTGCTGCTGCATGGAGCTCATTTCCATGCCAACTCGCATGCGGATGAAGGGAAAGTGATGGTGTCACGCTGCGGACCCTCACGCTGATGATGGTGGAGTAACATCTTTGCTACATCCTCTTGCGGTGTTTCTGCTAGCCAGGCCCTGCTTTACTGTGCTGCACGGAGGCGTGCTCTCCAAGCTTGTCAACGAGAAGTTCTACTACAGGTTGGCAGCAAACGTGAGCCGCACATGAAACCCAAAATAAACACGCTGGAGGCTGCGTGGGTCTCCGCCTGGGCCGACCAGAAGCTCTTTCTCGCCGGGGATGAGAAACGCCCGCCGGGTGGGACCCGACCGGGCGACCGGCAGCGGCGAGGCGGCTTTTTAGCCACGCTGATCGGCGGAGATGCGCTCGGGGAGAAATGATTGCTTTTCAGGAAGGAATGAAGGCGCCGAGCAGGAGGCATTTAATGCGCCGTAAATCAAATAAGTCCAATTAGAGAGCGCTCATTTCAACGCCCTCGGAGGGCCGGAGGCGGCGCAGAAGCAAACAAACAAGCCGAGGAAAAGGCTGAGAGGCGCGTTGTTACCTAGAAACAAAACACTCGCCTGCGCAGGTGCACCAGGTCGGACTGGGGGGCTCAGGGCCCGATCCCGAGGTCCCGGCGCTCAGACCGAAACCAAGAGCGCTTTCTAGTACCGTGCCAGGACCGGAGGGGCGGGTAGTGGGTGCAGGGGAGGGGGGCTCAGCTGGCTAATTAAAGACGGCCAATTACTGTGGAGCGGCGTCAGGCGGGACGGGACGGGACGATCGCAAAACAACACAGAGCGAGCATCCGGGTTTTATGCTGGGGTACCCGATTCCAAATCATCCCGGGAGCCACTTTTCTTTAAATCCCTTTCTTATTTCCTTACACCTTCACCTGCTGGGTTTTTGTATCCTATTGATGATTAGTTTCAAGTCAAAGCAAGCAAATACTGATATTAAACATATGTTCACATGCATATTAAATCTCCTACTGGAGCATGAAGACATTTTAGAGGAATTTATTCAAGCATTTTGTTGAGGAAAAGCGGAGGAACGGCATGCAGATAATGCAAAAATTCATACAAAATATCCAAATTGCAAAAAATGAGGTGAGAAAATGACATATTTCACTTTCACTCCACACAGCAACCTACTCCTTCTATTTCTGCTCCGCTACCTTGAATTACACTCTTCTGCACTCTGTGCGTATGCTGGCAGCCCCGCCTCCACCCACCGAGTCGGAATCAGGATTATAAAATACGGTTCGTTCGATATGAATAGATAGATTTATGTGTTTTTATTTTACAATTTATATATTACTCATCTCAAAAACAAAACATTTCCAGCAGCTCTGCAAGAACTTAAAAACCAAACAAAGCAAGAAAGGAGAGATGAGGAAAAAAAGGAAAAAGAAGGATAAATAAATAGGGAATAAATCACTTCCCTTCAAATTCATATTAATAAGGAAAAACGTCCTGCGTGTGTTTTCATTGTAGCGTTGAAAAGCTGCATAGCGTGGGGGAGAAATGATCTGCTCAGTCTTTCAGTGGAGCAGGACAGTGTTGGTAATCCGCCAACTGTTGCAATGCTGGAAGTCCGAGATGGAATAATAAAGTGTGACGGTGTTTTGGATAAACGGCCTCCATCAGTGCCATGTCAAATATCAACACAACGCTGGTTTCTTTCCGGCACTTTGTGTACGAAACCTTTTGGCCCCGTTTTGTGCTTTAGAGATGAGGTCTTGTTCATTCTTCTGAAAGCAGACGCTGATCTGCTGGTTCTACTGCCCAAGCACACAACGTTTTCCTCCATTCGGACCGGCTGTCGATCGGTGGCCGTGACCCAAATGACACGGACATCACTGGAGTGCACACAACCCGTGGCGTCCGGACCCGTTGGACCGGAACCGTTTTCCTTGCAGATTGCTGTGCTCAAGCACGGACACCTGCAGTACCCGAGAGGGTCTTCTTGGAATTGAAAAGGGGACTGAGACGGGCACGGCGGGGTACTCTCCTGGAGAAGAGGGTAAGGTTGAGAGGTATGCTACCCGGCTATTTGCCGGCGTTCCCGCTGGTCAGAGTGCCGTTGCTTCCAGATGTTTGTCTGCTTGTAGTCTGGGAAATAAGTGCCGATTGCAAATGAATGGCATGAAAATGTCTGTAGACTGGCGGGTTTAGTGGTAGTACACGCGCTGGTGTCAAACACAAGGACGGAATTCCCGACGGGTGGCCAGCAACGACGACGCATCTTCCGCTGACAACGTGAGCGCCACACGTGGGATTTGGGCGCTCCGTGCTCGACTCCCGACGGTGGGAAAACACGCCTCTGCCGGCAGATTTGGGATTAAACAACCGCTTTGTCACGCGAGAGCCTCGTCCGGCGTGGAGGAGTTTATCATCCCGACCGGCTGGCAAACTGAAATGGGTTATTTATTGGGTGTCACTCGTGTTATTGTTGTTATTATCCTGCCCAGGCCACAAATCCTTGGCTGCCGCCGGTTAGTATTCCCGCGCCGCCGCCTGATGTTCATGATTTGCCAGCAGTGGGACGGATAATTTATGAGGATGGAAACATGTCATCTACCTGCAGGATCTAAACAGGACGCGGGTCAGAGCCCACATTACCGCCATCAAAGACAAATTTGCCCATGTGATTCTGCCGTAGGAGTCCAAAGTAAAAGGTGCCGTTTGGGATTCATGAGCGTAATGGAAACACAGCAAGACGGGAGACGGGATAGGAGGAGGTGGAGACAAAGATCCCTCCCCACCCCCCAAGAGACTGTACAGTATAGTATGTCACGTAGCCTCCGCCACACACACAAAAAAAGCTTGGCTAGGTCGCTGACGTTCCACAAAAGAAGATTTGCAAACGTACAGGAAATCCTCACTGACTCACGGGTACTCGCTCACTGACTCACCCCCCCTACAGCTGGGAAAGCGGCCACCCATGCATGTGCTGGTACCAGGTGAAGACTATGGAGGCTGGTAAGTGTCCACCGGTACACCATCCGGGTACTGACAGTGTACACTGCATGTCGCTGTACTTCGAGCATTTGTGCTGTAAGTGCTGTGCAATGAGACACAGTGCACGTCTGATGTACTGTATACGGTATGTAATGCGCAGAACCGGCCCCAGCTTTTGACTGATGGGATTTTTGTCACGCTTCTGTCTGCGATGAAGGATTTATGGGGCTCTCCAGAGCAGGTCGGCGGCAGGATGCGGCGAAACACTTGAACGTTTCATGCAAATGAGGGCCCCTTTTTATTCATGAGGGACTGGCGGGAGATGAATGAAATATGCATGCCTGCACATTGATGTGATCCGGGTTTTGCGCGGCCCCTGCAACGCCTCGCCGCCCGCCAAAACCCGGTCTGATGCGATGGCGTGATACGGAGGCACTCGCGTCCAATCACGAGACAAACAAACTTTTCTTTTCCCCAAAGTCAACAATAAGAGAAGCAAAAATGTGCGCTTCAGCCATCTACTGTACGTACACTAAACTCTGCAACTTACCCAAATGCTTAAGACACGGGTGTTGCCAGATAGTGAAACATGAATCATACAGGATATGAAAACATAGTATGTGAAATATTGTTATTATTATTAATATCACCCGCATATTATTATTAATATCACCCGCATGCTTGGCTCTTTTTGACTTTTTTAAATGTCCCAAATATTGAAGCTTTCTTTTAGATAATTACGGTAAATGTTCTCTTTAATTATTTCATAATATTTGTTTCATTTTATTCCCATAACATTTTCTGGTATTCTTGCAAAATGAACCCTCACTTCATTCTCATGAAATTACTGCTGTTTGGTTTTCTCTTTTCTTCCTGTAATTATGACTGTTTTCCCGTAATATTTTCTCACATTTGTTGTTTATTTCTCAGAAGATTCTGTCAAAACAACGTCTTTTTACTTCATATTTCCATATATTTCAAGATGATGGTGTTGCTCTGCATTCATCTGCGTGTACAAAAGGTACGTGTTGTCGAGGACGTCAGGGAAGTGGAGAAATATGAAATATTATTGTGATATATGATATCATGTTGAGTACAGTGCGAGGACAAAAGAAAGTAAATCAAGTCATCAAGGCGACATAACAGCACGGATGTGGAGGCAGAGGAATATTGAGCAACTAGTCCCTGCATGTGCAGGCACACATTCTTCTCTTTGCGGTGAAACGATCCCGAAAGACAGCCCCCTTGCGTTCGCTTCCTCTGACGCTTCATCGTTTTGCCCCGGCTGGTGCTTTGCGGCGCCCGCAGGAACGTTCCGTGTTCCTTTTGTGGCCGCCGCTCCGCATCGAGCGTCCGGCCACCAGCTGAACACGCCTAATGATTCGCGCGCGCTCGTCCGTCGATCCCGACACGCATCAGCAGGCCGCGTCATCGGTCACCGACACACTCGTTGGACGTCTACCGCTGCACAGAGTGATCGCCCCTTAAGTCACCTTCATTACTCCTGCCCTCTGTAGGTACGCTTGTAAGTACGCAGCCATATGCCTGCCTACTGACTACAACTATGGTTGATTTGTAGTCATGGTGCCAAAGAAACACAAGTCGACAACCATGTGACCCTGCCCACTGCAATGTCTGGGTACAATTCATATTTACAGTACAATTAAATGTAGTTTTTGGATGTAGTCTGATCTTTAAAGTGCTCCTGTTTCTCCAAAGTGAGATGGTCTCTCCAATTTGACAAGGTCTCTCCAATGTGATGCGGTCTCTCCAAAGCGACACGGTCTGACCAATGTCACAGTCTGTAACAGTTTCTCCAATGTGACATAGTCTCTCCAAAGTGAGATGGTCTCTCCAATTTGACAAGGTCTGTCCAATGTGATGCGGTCTCTCCAAAGCGACACGGTTTGACCAATGTCACAGTCTGTAACAGTTTCTCCAATGTGACATAGTCTCTCCAAAGTGAGATGGTCTCTCCAATTTGACAACGTCTGTCCAATGTGATGCAGTCTCTCCAAAATGACACGTCGGATTAGTCAGCCTTTGCTTTTCTATCCGTACTTGATGCGGCAATGACGGACTTTTCATGTCAGCACGTTAAAGACAGGAAGTAGCAATAAGGCTTTCCTGAATTATGTAGGAGAGGGAAAGTGTTGACTTCCAAAAATGACTAACTGAAGTAAAATTCAAATTTAAGGTACTCAGAAGACACATTCAAAGACAACGTGATGATATGTAATATTCTACGCTGGTCTTTAGGTGTCAGTAATGCTACATTGATGACATGATTGGGTGAAAGGAGTGCAAAAAGTGACTGTAGGGGTGTTATTTAGCGTCTAGAGGGCTCTAGGAATAATAAAGAAACACATACTTAGGAGGCTGTAAAAAGGTTTTCTGTGCTCTAAATACGGAAATATTACATACTTAAATAAGGAATCCTGCTTTGTGGAAATTCACTTATCCCATTTGGGCGTCATAGACAACGGGTGACTGTACCTCGTTTGTGACAGTCTTGGAACGTTTGCAACACGCCTGGTGCGCTAACTCGCTCGTTAGCAAAGAACATGTGTTGTGTCCCAAATGGAATTCTCCTCTCGTTGCACGTGTGCAAGAACCCACAAAGCTAGCTTTGGTTCAGCCGCTTATGTTGCCGTGGGCCAGCCAGTTCGAGGGGCACCACCAACAAGTCTGCTAGGACTGGTGGGAGGAAGTGTTTGGGTATGAGATCAGTCGGTGTTTGCAAGAAAGTTAAGCCCTTACAGCCTCAAAGTCCAGGTTGCTGTATTTTCGTTTTGGCGAGGGGGGACAATGTGACGTTTCAAGTCGCCCGTGAAGGCATCTCACGCTAGGGTGAAGGCGTTTAATTCTCCGCGCCGTCTCCCCCTCTCTCGTGGCCTCCCAACTGCAAAGAGGAAACACGCAGCTGAGAGCCATATTTAATTAGTTCCCCCTCCTCTTCCTCCGCAAACCTGCCGCCATGCTTGCCCCCCCCCAACCCCCCCTCGAGCGGGAAGGTGCTGCTTGTCAGGCTGGGAGGCCGCCGGTACGATGCGCCGCCATCCCGCGCTCTCCCCATTAATTAAACTCTCAGATGGAATATCTGGAGGGAATCTTTGCTTCGCCGCCAAACGTCCGTCCAGATGGTTGCCGATACGACGCCTCGGAGGACGCGTGCCACCTTGCACACTTCTGTGGAGTTTGATCAACTTTTTACACTAATTGTGAGACTTTAAACTTCCTCTTACAACGCTGCAGAATGACTGCGTAGAAATGTAATTAGCTCTCCTTAAAGGGCAAAGCGCCACAAAAACACCTGAGTTGGAACCACAATCACCGGAGCATCCAAGGATCTACTCTGGTGGACTTCTGCCCAGTAGCACACCTTCTTGTACCCCGCTTCTGGCCAACCACAGCTTTTGGGAGTATGCATGCCCAAACAGGAACTTTAAACCCTGGATCTCCTGACTGTGAGGCCAACATGTTAACCGCTAGTCCCCCGTGCGGCGAGGTTTTCACCATTGATCCATCTTCTACCACTTATCCGAGGTCGGGTAACGGGGGTAGTAGCCTAAGCGGGGAAGCCCAGACTTCCCTCTCCCCGGCGACTTGCTCCTCCCAGCAGATCGCAAGGTGTTCCCAGGCCAGTTGAAAGACATAGTCCCCCCAAAGTGTCCTGGGTCTTCCCCGGGGTCTCCTATTGGTCGGACGTGGCCTGAACCCCTCCCCATACCGGCCGCTTGTACCGATGATCTTGTCCTTTGGGTCACTACCCGCAGCTCATGCGTTTAGGTGAAGGTAGGAACGTAGAAGCACCGCTAAACTGAGAGCTTTGCCTTTTGGCTCAGCTCCCTCACCACAACGTATCCAAGGAAGACCACCAAGGAGCTCACCATTCATAGGAGAGCAAAAAGAAGAGTTGGCTGGCAGCTGAAAGCAGAATCTTCGGAAGTGTGGAACTGTGGACCAACTACACTCTTGGCGGCGTCCCTCAGGGTGCATTTCAGGCTTTCAGCAGAAGGTGACAAGCTCAGAGAAGACGCAACATTCCTGCTGACAGTCAAAGGAATGGATGGCCGTCAAAAATTCACGTGGCGGCCGAAGCCTCACGCGTGAGCGCCCGTGTCGCGGGGATGTGGGAGCGCATCAGGCGGCGCGAAGGAAGTAAAGACGCAGCGGCAGTCGCCATCTGACTCCCGGTGGCGTGGAAACAAAACATCCATCAGCCTCCACCGCCAGCCGGCTGTAAATCAGCATGTGGCGGGAACACATTTGTGCCGCCTGCGAGGGGGGAAAAGAGCCGAGACGTAATATACGAGCGCCGGGCCGGGTCGGAAAACGACTCCAAACTGTCAAATGAGCCGCGTGAGCGGGAAGGAAGCGGGAATGAAAACAAACGACAAGGTAAATAAGACGGAAACATGAGAGCTGGGACTCATAGATCTTCAGCACGCACTGAGGAGCCGCTCAGGTGCCACAACCTGCAGGTGTCACGCGTGACAAATGACCTGCAGGGGGCGCAGGCAGGGAAGTCACCGAGTGCGTAGGACATACTCTCTGAAGGGGAGAAGGATGCAAGGAAAGAGACAAATAAGGCGAGGTCAGACGGAAAGGACAGAAAAGAGACAAAAGAAGGAGGTGAGGGAGGAAGGAGGACGTAAGACATACGAGTGAAGAAGAAGGAACAGACATAGGAAAGAGGAAAAGGCGAAGGAAGAAGGTAAGAAGGAGGGAGAGAGTAATAGGGAGCGGAGCGGATGTGGAACAGGAAGGCCGGTATAGAAGGTATAGACAAGGCAAGGTACAGTATAGGACATAGAAAGGAGAAGGTGATATCATCAAGAAGGAAGGAGGTTCTAGTGAGGAAATAAGGGTGCTGGGGGGGCAGCAAAGAAAGAGGAATAAAACGGAGGCATAAAAGTAAACAAGTAGAGTAGAACCTCGGGATACGAATGCCCCAGAATAGGAACATTTCGGGATACGAAAATACCTTGATGATTTTTTTTGCTTCAGCTTACAAAAATAATTCGCTTTACGAAAATTTGTCGATCTTACCAAATCTTGGTTTTGTTTGGAATTCTCCGGATTTACCGTATTTTAAGGCGCATGCCAAAACATCCGTTCCACAAAAAAGGTTCCACAATACACTCCCTGTATTGGTACCCCCACAAATCCCTCTTCTGCATCCGACTTTGACAGCTGGGCAATTTCACCGTCAAACATTCCGGGTTCCCTGCCATCATCGTCGGCGGCTTTCGTGAATGCTCGGACAAGAGTTCATCCGTTCCCATATGCTGGCGTAAGGTAGGAAGGAAGGAAGAGGAGACTGCAGCTGGGAACGGAAGAAGTGTGCAAGGAAAGAACAACACAGCTAGGTGACAAGGAGCTAGGAAATAAGGGGGTAAGGGAGTGAATCAGCAATCAAGGCACCAAATGAATGGGTAAGGAAAAAGGTTAGGTGAGGTCATTCCTGCAAGGAAAAGGAGGAGGAAAGTGTGTGATAGGCTAATGAAAGGCTAAATAAAAAGGTAGAAGGGAAGACGCAAAAGTTGGAAAGACTAAAAGGCAAAGCGAAGCTTTAACGCCGAGGTCAGCAAGTGAGGGCAGGAAGTGAGGATTAGCGTCACCTCTCATTTGCATCAACGCCACTCGGCCCCTCCCCCACCTACTAATGCCTCCTCATTTATTCCTCGGCGGGGGCAGAGGTCGCCGACCGATAAGTCGCCGTGCTCGGGGTCGGGCGGCAACCGCACGATGTGCTCCAAGTGCGGGAACCTAATGAGCGGACAAACGATAACATCGGGCCCGCTCGCTGCTCCTTTCCAAAGGTCAACACAGACAAGCTTCTGCTCCACAACCACAAACGCTATTGATTAGCATAAACCCGCCAAAGGTTAATCCCGCCCCCGCTTGAAGAGCAGCTGCAATGCAAAGGTGACTCGCGTGCACATTCTCCTCGTGCATCAACATCGGCTCCAACAAGTCCAATCGTTCACACACAACATCCTCTTTTCAGCCGTTTTCAAGCCACCAACAAGGCTATAAAAGAATGTGTAAAAACCCAAAAACAAAAAGCAGCACAAACGTTAATTTTAAATGCACAAATCAGCACAAACAAATGGGATTATTTTGGTTTCATTAGGAGAAAATGGGGGTTGGAGGAACTTTGGTTCCCCTATAAAAGAAAGTGTAAAAACTCAAAAACAAAAGCGGCACAAACGTTAACTTTAACTGCACAAATCAGCACAAACAAATGGGATTGTTTTGGTTTCATTAGGAGAAAATGGGGTGTTGGATGAACTTTGGTTGACTGATAAAAAAAAGTGTGAAAGTGTATGCCCCACAAAATAACCCATCAAGCAGACGAAAAAGCTTATCAGCCACCTGAAACGCCAGCGCAGCGGCCATTTATTAGTGCAAAAGAGACCTGCGTCACCAGCTTCACACCAGCTGTTCAGCGCGTGTGCCCGAGTGCAGGGCACCTTGCTGGGCCACAGCAGGTGTTTATACTCTGGTTCTCCTGGTAGCCGTGATGGGGTAGTAGCAATGGCGTGATATTTGATTAGGACAAATCAACGGGAACGCTTGGTCCTCATTTCTTCCACTCCATGATGTTATCGTGACTTGTTTGTTTACATGAACTTCCAGCCTCTTCCCACCGCCGCGTTGTTTCTCTTCCCCCCTGAAAAGCTAAGCTGGTCCACCTCCAGCCCGGCCGCGTTTAACCCGCGGCTGTTCCAACTTAACCCCCATGAAAAGTTAAGTTTAACAAGCTGAGTCTGGGATTTGGAGCCTCATTTTCTTTTTCTCCTTTTCTGCACATGGAGGTGGAATTACAAGTGAGGCGCTGCTTCTCTTCTGGGCGCAGTTATGGATCTTATTCTCTCCTGCAGCAGGACGGCAGATTATTAATCAGATTCATAAATAATAAAAGATGGCAGCAATGCCCCCGGGTGCCGGGGGCCACAGCCTCATCCAGGGCGAGGAGAAATGATGGAGGATAAGTCAGAGAGAACAATATTAACACTAAGCCAGCTGGATTTATCCAAAGTCTGCAGACGGTCCACCCGTGCGGGCGCCTGCAAAAGAGCCGAGACGGTAAATCAGCTCAGGATTGAAGCGGGAATTAGCACGGGGCTAATCTGGCTGTCTTTAGCCAGCTGAGACAAGAAGGTTTCTGTCATTTCTTCTCCAAAAGTTCTGAGACGTAGCCTAAATTCTCCGCTTTCATGTGCAGAACCACGCAAAGTACCGCTGACCTGCTAGCACTGATTTTCTAATGTTGGGGTTTTTTTGACACTCATACAAGGAATAACACCTTTGCAGGAAACATCTTTACACTGAGCAGATTTTTAGGAAGGATTTCAAGTGCAGAGGGTTCCTGTGTGTGAAGAAGGGGAGAGGGGGTCGTGATTGGAGATCTTTGTTGAAGTGTGCAAAAAAAAAAGATGACTGACGTTTGCACGCTGCCAGGAAGAAAATAGTCCTTCAACCTTTCTTCCCCACCTAACCTGCTTCCTACCAGAGCATTGCCAGCATCTGTCAAGGTGGCCGACGGTTCCTCGTGTCATAAAACTTTATCGTGCTCGATGATTACGACTACCGTGCTGTAGAGGATTCCAGTGCCTGACAGCTCCAAGAGTCTTAAACATCCCGAGTACCCAAGCGGTTCTTCATGTCATAAACAACTTGAGTGTGGGATGTTTCAGAGTATCTTGACGGTTCCTTGTCTCTTGTCGGAGGTGCCTGGTGTCATAAAGGTTCATCAAACCAGATGGTTACGAGAGTCTTAATGGTTCCTAGCACCTGAGAGTTTTGTGTCTTTGTAGTCTTCAGGGTCTAATGAACATTTTGCCAGATAGTTCCAGGTATCTTCAAGAGTCTTAGTACTGGATGCTTATTAGTGTCACAAAGGACTTGAGAGACTGATGGTTCAGAATGTCTTGATGGACCCACGTCTCTTAAATGTTCCTGATGCCATTAAGGTTCCTCAGACCTAATGGTTACTTGATTCATAAGGGGTCATGGTATTTAGTGGTTCTTGGGCTCATAAAAGATTTACTCTATGCATGTGACGGATCAGAGCGTTCTAAAAAGTTCAGGATCTTGATGTGATTGTCTTAAAGATTCCTAGTAATCAATGGTTTTTAGTGTCATAAAGGACTTGAGTGCCGGATGGTTCAGCATCTTGTTCCTGTCTCTTAAAGGTCCCTCAACCTGGACGGTGACTAGAGTCTTATTGGTTCCGTGTGCCTGGTGATTTTTACTGTCATAAATAATTGAAGTGCCTGAACGTTTGAAGTGCCTTCATGGTTCCATGTCTCTTAAATGTTTGTGGTCTCATCAAGGTTCTTCAAACCTGACGGATTCTAGAGTCTTACTGTTTTCAGAGTACCTAAAAGTTTTGTGTCTTGGTGGGGTCTAGGGTCTACTGGCTATTTGTGCCAAATAGTTCTTGATGATGGTGTGTTAAGGTGTCCTAGTCTTGAGGGTATCCTCGTCATTTCTGCTAGCCAGTGGGCCTTCATGTCATAAAGGACTTGAGTACATGGTTCAGCATGTTGTGATGCTCCTTTGTCTCGTAAAGGTTCCTGAAACCCGATGGTGACTAGAGTCTTAATGGTTCCTTGAACTCGGTGATTCTTAAGTCTTTAATTGCCTGACGGTTCTGTCGCTTGATGGTTCCTTGTCTTGTGAAGGTTCCTCAAACCTGATGGTGACTAGAGTCTTAATGGTTCTACCAGGTGAGTCTCAAGTGCCTGACGGTTCTGTCGGTTGATGGTTCCTTGTCTTTTGAAGGCTCCTGAAACCCGATGGTGACTAGAGTCTTAATGGTTCCTTTAACTCGGTGATTTTTAAGTCTTTAATTGCCTGACGGTTCTGTCGCTTGATGGTTCCTTGTCTTGTGAAGGTTCCTCAAACCTGATGGTGACTAGAGTCCTAATGGTTCTACCAGTTGAGTCTCAAGTGCCTGACGGTTAAGAGTGCCTTTATGGTTCCTTGTGTCATCAATGTTCCTCAAACCTCATGTAAAAACCTCCAAGGTTTGTGTCTTGGTGGTTCCTAATGTGGAATGGCTCCCACAGTCAGACAACTTTCGGTGCCAGTTGGCTTCTTTTGGGTTCCTCGCTTTCAAGAAAAAGAATAACTTTTGAGAGCACAAACATCTTACGTAAGGTTTCATCTTTCTGCAGTTGTCAAAGTGTAGGCTTTTTCTGAGCTTCTTTGTTCTTAGCTTCTTTGCCAACAGTTGAAAAGATGTGATCATTACAACACATCCAGAAATCTCTTTGTCCACCTTTTCCCATTCTTCAACCTGCGCCTTCTCGTTCCCTTTTCCAGACGTTTGCTTAATTTCTTCTGTAAGCACAGGAAGATTAATTGGGCCTTTCTTTCAACTTTCCCTGACTGCCATCCTCCGGACCGCTCATTGTCTCTCAGGAACGCCTCTCATCATCTTTTCATTAGAGCTACCTGTGCCCTTATGCATTATTCAGCCTTGGTCTCTGAGCACTGCCTGTCGCCAGAGTGCATTCCTCAAACTCATTAAAAACTATTAAAGGTTGATGATTTCCTGTGATAAAGCCCGAGCGGGCTGCGGGTTTGCTTTTGCGACTGATCTGGTGACGGGATCACGGCGCGTGTCAAGAGGAACATCTGCACGGCGGCTTTCCTTTAACCTTTAGAAGTGACACGTTCATCCTGCACAGGCGTTGAAGCTGGCAAGCACGCGGGCGTCCTGCAGCGTCTGTTTGCTTCCGATCCTGCGCAGCGGCAAAGTCACTGATGGAATGTTCTTTGCTTTCGAGGAGCGTCTTGTGGGCTCAGGGGGCAATACTACATTTGCTAACCGCACAAATTGCATGTACTAATACTGATTAATAATACATAAGACACACTGTAGGTGCGTAGTGCAGCTAGCGTTTTGAAACAACCGTACCGATTACAACATTAGGATGGTATTATCCCTCCTACGAGCCAGGGAACATAACAGATTTTAAAGTTTATTGCTACATAAACTAAAATAATGATATAAAAACCTCCATGCTGTGCCGAAAGATGCCCAAGGTGTGTCGGGATGCACAATCAAAATAGTCTCAGTGGCTTCTGAAACTAGAGGTTCTGTGCTCTCCAGCGATCCATATGTCATTACGGTAATCCGAGGACTGATGGCTGTTTCGGGGGTCACTATGGCATCTTAGTAGAGACAAGATAATGTCATTACCGTTTACGCTACACGGAGACTGGATGCTGGTGCCGTGCCATGCCGGACGCCCCATGACCCAGATCAAGAGCGGGTGAAGGTTCTTTTCTGACTCCGCGTGAAGGCGATTCATTTTCAGATTCTTTGTGCTGCGTCCGCCGCACGGTGGATGAATGGGTAGCATGTTGGCCTCACAGTCAGGAGGTTCTGGGTCGGGCATCTCTGTGTGGAGTTTGCATGTGCGTGTGTGGGTTTTCTCCGGGTACTCCGCTTTCCTCCCACATTCCAAAAACATGCATGTGAGCTTCATTGGCCGCTCTAAATTGTCCATTAGAGTGTAAATGTTTGCGATTGACTGGCGACCAGTCCAGGGTGTGCCCCGCCTCCCGCCCCAAAGTCAGCTGGGATAGGCTCCAGCATCCCCGCCACCCTAATGAGGATAAGCGGCATAGAAAAGGAATGAATGAATGTGCCGCGTCCCCACTCTGTGTGGAACACTTGAAGTTTAGAACACATCCTTCCCACCCAGTGATCTGGCCCAGTCTGCGTTGACTAATGACTTTTTCTCAACCTGCCAAGAAACATGCAAAGAACGTTGCCATGTCAACAGGGCCTTGGACCAGCGTTACAAGGACATTAGCTAGTTAATCCTAAACACCGAGCATGACACCATCACCACTGGGGCTGGCCATAGAGTCTCCAGCCTCAATGGGAAGTTCACTTCAGTTGCTAGGTTCAATGCCCACTTTGCTGAGCGGAGGAAGCGGCCAAAGTTTGGCCGAACGTCCGAAAAAGAGCGGGCTGCTCGCTGCCACATTTGCAACGCGATGACATCACGCAATGGGGGTTGCACCACCAACATGGTTTATGTCGACGCATTCACGGTCTAGAAAATAACCCAGCGCCTCGTCTATGTGGGACTTCCTCTAAGTCTAAGGACTTCCGAATCTGGGAAGTCAAACATTAAACGGCGTCCGTCTCATGTGGGACGTAAGGATGCTAGCGGATGTGCCAGTTTGGCGTAAATAAATAATAAATATTTGCATTATGTCTCTG
Source organism: Oostethus manadensis (assembly GCA_024372805.1). Lineage (NCBI taxonomy): Eukaryota > Metazoa > Chordata > Actinopteri > Syngnathiformes > Syngnathidae > Oostethus > Oostethus manadensis. The sequence goes on along the minus strand of QODF01000009.1, from coordinate 5,226,795 downwards.
TTAGCGACAGTCAAGGGACCTTCTCGACTCGCACAACCCTTGAAGCCTTGAAAAATAAGGACGCTTTCAGCTATATCCTGATAACATACAAAATAAAGGCGCCGTAAAAAATAGCTCGCACCAACATTGAGGCGGAAATCAAAGTATGCTACTTGTCAAAAGCAAACGTCTCCTGAGAAGAGAAACTTCAAGACACTTGCATTCAGTCCAATGCTTTCAAATTTATGTGCTGCTTGAAAACAGCCGTGCAAGAATTTCATAGTAAAGCTGAGAAAAAGGTTATACCACTAAACAATTCATGCAGAGGCTCAGACATTTCATTCGAAAAGGCAGCAAACTTTTAAAACCCTGCCTCTTAAATTATTCCATCCCAGCCATAACCCTCCACCATAGCCATAACCTCCAAAAATGGCCAGAACCGGCCATTTTTCGGCTGATCTTTCAAGGTTATCTAAACATAGAACATACTAAAAGTCTTTCATCTGAAAAAAAATGTGTTTCCACCATTTTCTGTTCTGTAGTAATCAGCAATTTCTGGGTGTGCCACCTAGTGGCCGTTGTGGTGGCAGTGCAATTTCTGTCAAGGCTCATGCATCGGTGGGGGGTCGCGTCTGCACCTCCTGTTAGCCTCTCATGAGAAAAACAAGTAAAAAGGCATAAATGCGTTGCTGGGTTCGGGTGTTGGGTTTATAAAAACCTTTAAGTACGTTTTGGTACGGAATGAATTAAAGGCATTGAGATTGAGGACCGTTAGGAGCCGGAATCAAAACCAGGAACGGCTGAAATTCAAACGATGCCCAACTTGAAGCCCCACTAAATGGATAGTAACTGCAAGCACCCAAGCGGGTCTCCCATACGGATGCCGTTTTTCGGTCTGGTTCCTCCGGGTTCAGTACGCACCTCCAGGTTTTAGCAGGTTTATGTATTCCCGTTTAAAGCCTGGTCTTTCCACCGACACCGTTTCTGTGATTCGGGACGCCTCTTTTCTCCTTTCGGGACACGTCGGAGCTGTTTGGTTTTCCATATTTCCACAGCGGGTGTTGGAGGATGGTGAAGAAGGGTTCCTCCGGCTGCTTTGACATGTTAATTGATGCTTTTCAGGCTTTTCTGCACTGCCTCTGGGGAGCTGCCTCCTCCTCCTCTCTGTGGTTTGCTTCGGGAGTTGAACAGCTCGTCTGATCAGAGCACGATGAAGGCGAGGAGGAGGTGTCAGGCGAGCAGGAGGAGATGATCTGCACTGGTGGAAAAAGACTCAGAGATGTGTGCTTCATAGAGTGTCCAAGCGGAGAACCATCTCTTCCTTCCCTCTCACTACGGCAAAAGTTGTTCTCAGGGGGAAGTGGAGTTATGGGAAAAGTGTGAATGTTTGGAAGGTGGAAAATAGCTTCCTCCAAATGTTCTCAATCAACTTTTCTGGATGGAATTTTTTGATTTTCACTGGGAATTTTGTTGTAGAAAATATGGAATTATGGAAAACAGGCATTTTTTTTGTGTGTGAATGTCCGGAAGGTGCTGAACATTTTGATGTGTGAATGGCTTGAATTGGTTGGGCCACACATGTCAGTTTTCTGCAAAATTCATGAAATTCTGGTCCTTCAGCACCAACTCCAACCACGGCAAACTTCAAGTGGGAGGGCGCTGGGAGAGTTTCCCGGGTAAAACGGGAGGTTTGGTGGGCATGAGATGGGCGTTACAATAATAAAACATTCCGATGGAAGTTCCTGGGCGCGTGTTTCTCCACCCAAGCTTGATTAAATGATGATGTTCCTGAATCTTCTTCCTTCCACTTCCAACTTCAAAAAGATGCTTTTCTGTTCGCACTGCAAAAGCAACGGAGGTGTTCCGGGTGTGTGTGTGTGAGAAACTGTTTGGTGTGGCTGCTGTTCCGCCGGGTGTTGTGTACCGTTAAAAAGGCTCCTCCTCTCACTTTGCTTCATATTTTGTAAAGATGAAGGAGAGGGAAACTCATCTGGACGTTAAATCCCGGCTGGTGGCGGCGGAATAATCGTCGCGCTGCCGAGGTGTCACACGGGACGATTACCTCGTCTGTGGGCTTTCAAAAGATAAGTGGATATCTGCGTGCTCATTTGGCCGCGCCGTCTGAACCGTGACCTTTTGGTGGATGGCAGTGGGGGGTGGGGGGCTGGGGTTGGGACAGCACTCCCTCAAATACACACACACACACACACACAAACACTTGTTATCTTGAGAGAAGATCTTCCCATCGTGGGAGATGACATTTCCAGCATTTATTGTAAGGAAAGACAAACGTGGTCCTCATTCATATGGATCTGAGTCTAACCTTTCAAATCCAGATGATCTGACTGTAATCACCTCAGCAGGTGGGCCGATCCATCTAATCTGTCCAAATTAAATAAGATCCATCACACATCTGCCTAATGGCCGCCGCAGATTGTGTGCAAAAATCTGCATTAATAATTCAGCGCGGGTTTTTATTATTCATGTGCGCTGAGGACAGAGCCGCCACCGCCGCTCCTTTAAAGGGCCGGCGTGCACTTTCACAGAGTTTCTTTCTGGTCCCGCTGGAACCGCTCACGTGAGAAGTTTGAGCTCTTCCTGGCACGTAATGTTTGCTCATGCAGTTACTAAATATATAATCAATACATTTGAGGAAGTACAATTAAGTACAAAGGAAGAATAACACCTGTCAATTGTGTGCAACATTTATGAGTACACTGGGAAAAAGTGCTTTCCCCTTCCTGATTCCTTATTTTTTGCATGCTTGTCACGCTGAAATGTTTCAGATGATCAAACAAAAGTAAATATTGGTGAAAGACAACACAACTGAACACAAACTGGCCTTTTTAAAAGAACTTTTGAATGGTAATGTTCCAAGGCTATGTGACCCTGTGTGAAAAGGTGATTGTCCTTCCTCTTTGAACCCAACCTAACAAAGATGAATTGAGCTCTATCAGTGTAAAAAGATAAAATGCCATTTTTAAAGCTTTGGGACTCCAGCAAACCACAGTGAGAGCCTTTATCCACCAATGGCGGAAACATGAAACAGCGGTGAACCTTTCCAGCAGTTGCTGGTAACCAAAATGACTCCAATTGCGCAGTGACGACCCATCCAAGCGGTCACAAAAGACCCCACAACGACATCCAAAGAACTGTAGGCCTCACTTGCCCCAGGTAATGTTAGTGTTCATGACTCTAGTCTACTCTACCAAGACACTGGAAAAAAAAGTTCCAGGACCAAAACCACTGCTGAAAAAAAAGAACATTAAGGCTCGTCTAATTTTTGCCAGAAAACATCTTGATGATCCCCAAGACCTTTGGGAAAATACTCCCACGTGGTCTGACGAGACAAAAGTTGAACTTTTTGGAAGGTGTGTGTCCCATTACATCTGGCATTTCCGAAAAAGAACATCATGGCAACGGTAAAATATGGCGGTGGTAGTGTGATGGTCTGGGGCTGTTTTGCTGCTTCAGGACATGCTGTGATAAATGGACACATGAATAATTCTGTCTAGCAAGCAATCCTGAAGCCATCTTTTAACAGTGATCTGTGACAGGACAATGATCCAAAACACACCAGCAAGTCCACCTCTGAGCGGCTGAAGAAAAACCAAATGAATCTTATGGGGATGCTGTGGCATGACCTTCAGAAGGCGATTCATGCTGGAAAAGCGTCCAATGTGACTGAATGGCAACAATTCTGCCAAATTCCTTCCCAGCGCTGTAAGAGACTCATTGCAAGTTATCAAAAACGCTTGATTGCAGTTATTGCTGCCAACACTTATTATTCATTCCTTTTCTATACCGCTTATCCTCATTAGGGTGGCGGGGATGCTGGAGCCTATCCCAGCTGGCTTTGGGCGGGAGGCGGGGTACACCCTGGACCGGTCGCCAGCCAATGACAGGGCACATATAGATAAACAAACATTCACACTCTAATGGACAATTTAGAGCGGCCAATGAAGCTAACATGCATGTTTTTGGAATGTGGGAGGAAAGCGGAGTACCCGGAGAAAACCCACACACGCACGGGGAGAACATGCAAACTCCACACAGAGATGCCGGACGGAGATTCAAACCCTGAACCTCCTGACTGTGAGGCCAACGTGCTACCCACTCAGCCACCGTGCGGCCGACCACTTATTAGCTCCAGGCTAAAAGCGCCTTTTCACACAGAACCATGTATAATAATAGAAAGTGTCCGTTTGTGTTCAGTTGTGCTGTCATTGACTAATATTTAGCTTTCTTAGATGATTGAAGTGTGACAAACATGCAAAAACGTAATCATTTATTATTAGTCGTGTGTGTTGCCCTTTCAAAATGTTTGCTCTTCTTGACTGTGCTGCATTGTGGACAGCCTTTGTATGGCTCTTCATCTGGGGAGAGCCTAAGAGACCTAGAGGAGCCCATCCAAAAGCTAGTCTGGATGCCTCCGGGCATGCCCTGCAGGGAGGAGGCCCCGGGGGCAAACCTTGGACACGCTGGAGGGATTATGTCTCATCTGGCACAGCTGGCCTGGGAACACCTCGATGTGGCTCAGCCAGAGGATGACACCAACAGAGGGTCTCCGGGAATCGTCACCATGACCTCATATGGACCTTGTACGGACTGACTCTCGAAAAGCCAGCCGGGACACATTGGAGGATCACGGGGGGGGGGCAAACAGGATAAGACCGGACAAAGTTTTGGGTTTTACTCCAAGTACTGGAGAGGATGACTGGAGCTGAAAGCACCCTGGCCTGTCTGGGAGGATATTTTTGCTGCGTTTGTTCAAGTGTTTACATCACTTTCCTTATGTTCCGTCCAACGAGCGCAGCGGAGATGATGCATTCAAGGACCGTCAGAAGTGACTGCATATTTTAGGGCTCAGACCTCCACCCGGGCTTAAACATGTGTCCCTTGACAAAGCAATTAATGGGACAATATGTTCTTAATAACTACAAGGAGGCTCATCAAGGCAACAGCGTGTGAGAAGTTCCTACATGCAGCGACAAGCTGCCGTTTGAGAGATAGCCCACGCGCGTTGCGACATATCCAATCTGCTTTTCCACGCTACATTCGAACTGCGGCCAAATGTGAAATCTGGACCAGATCCAGATCAAACGACGTTATGTGTACACACAGTACAGCAAGGCATTTGAATCCATTTTTGGAAGAAAAGCTACCCACGCGTTACTAATAATCCAGACTGGTGCACAAACAAGAAGCCATAAATGAATAAATGAACAACCTTGTAACGATGTGAACGCGTCCTTGGCAGAGGGCGCAGTCTCGCCTGTGAAGAAACCTTTTCCTCCATAAAACCACTAAATCAATTAGCCTTTCCATTTAAAAGCATTTCCTGTTGCAGCTCCGCTCCATCAAGGGGGATTCGCGGCCATGCCGTGACCTTTGCTTTCACTTGGGGACGTCTGCAAGACATTCATCAATACCAAATCCTCCGTGAAATACTACGCCGCTTTCGCGAGGCTCGGGACCCCCGCTCGCAAACAAAGCAGCGGAAAAGTAAGTCCAGGTGTAGTTCACCTGCGTGGCGAGTCGTCATGGCCGCCGGTAGGCTTGCCATCCCTTGGAAATGGAAGTCTGGAACTTTTGCCCTGAAAACGGGCCGGTCCGAACATCGATACGGACCAATATCTCATCTTTACACCAATGTCAGCCGATGTATCGGACATCCCGAGTAATAAGTCAATGGAATGAATGAATGACACTTTACCTCCAACCTGCTCCGCCACCAGACATATCACATTCCACCAACTCTTGTTTGGGGAATAATTCCGGAAGGTCTTCCTTCTACTCCAAAACCATGCGTGTTCTTCGCAGCCCAACAGATAACCAAGAATAATTGGTAGTCATCCAAAGGTTGATGTTCTTTGCTAATAAAATATGATGTTTTTCCTAGACGTTTGATAAGGAGTTATCGCCAAGAGAGAATAGATGTTAGTCTACGTCTGTTAGATTGGTCATAAAAAAGGTACTGAGTGGTACCGAGCTGCATTCAAGGAGGCTTTGCGTGACTATTTGATTTCCCAGAGCTCATATTTTTCATTTACCTGATATTCACAATGTTCATATGCTGCTTGCTGAAAATACTGCAGTGCAATGTCCTCCTTTTTGTAACAAGTGCTCGGAACTAGATTGTGTTTTGTTTTTGAAAAATGTAAAAAATATCATCAGCTGACATGCCGCAATTTTTCTATTCCCCAATATTCCCCAAAAGGTGCATTCAGGGACGTTCCGAACATCACCAAACCTCTTTATTGTGGGTGTGCATGTGGTGTAGGTGCGCGTGGTCTAAAGGACGAGAAGGTCAAGGAGAAAAATAAGTGGATATTCTTACTGCTCACTTTGCAACTCTTTACGCAAAAGTACAAGTTGCTGCGTTTAAGTGTGCTCGGAAATCCCTGAAAAACTCCCAACATGTCAATTTGCGCGGCGTCTTTGAATGCGATCCCTCGTTGCTCGTAATGGCAAGATTAAAGTGTGACCCAAGAAACTAGTGTGGGGTCAACAGATTTTGCTAACGTGTCATATCGTTTAGCTGGATTTAGTTTTCAGTTCATTCGGAGCAGTTTATGCAAACCAATATATAAAATTCTGCCCTGTACAAATGTACATACTGTATTTCAGACATGGTTGTAAATGGTGATTAATCCATCCACCCATTTTCTATGCCGCTTATCCTCTGTGGGTCGCGGGGGTATGCTGGAGCCTATCCCAGGCTGGTTGGCAGTTGACGGTTTGCAAATTAATTAACCACAATGCGATTCATCCCAATTAATCACTATTACGATTAAACTGGTTGACTTTCCCGTTTTCAAATTAATTAATCATGATTAATCACATCATGCCGCACGGTGGTCGAGTGGGTAGCACGTTGGCCTCACAGTCAGGAGGTTCAAGGTTGGAATCTCTCGGTGGAGTTTGCATGTTCTCCCCGTGTGTGTGTGGGTTTTCTCCGGGTACTCCGCTTTCCTCCCACATTCCAAAAACATGCATGTTAGCTTCATTGGCCGCTCTAAATTGTCCCTTAGAGTGGGAATGTTTGTTTGTCTGCCCTGCGATTGGCTGGCGACCAGTCCAGGGTGTACCCCGCCTCCCGCCCAAAGCCAGCTGGGATAGGCTCCAGCATCCCCGCCACCCTAATGAGGATAAGCGGCATAGAAAATGGATGAATGAATGATCACATCTAGTTTTTCTTTTGCGGGCTGATCACATCATGGGTCGCCACAGCGAATCATTTCCACATGTTTAAATATATATGATGTATATATTGTACGTATATAAAATATAGTTAATATATTTTGGGAGGGGCCGACGGTGGAGAGGATAAGCATTTGATGTATATTTCTATACGAAGCTAATATTGAAAGCATTAAATACATGAATCCAAGATGTTTTGCGGATAAAACAAGGTCACGTGTAACGGAGCGTAATGTACAGCATGTTTTATGTCATCTAATATGATGTTCCCATTGATTTCTGCGAGTGCAATGATCATCTTGCCAAGTCGGTCTCTTTGTTTGCAGGAAGGTTTGAGCGCATGCAGCACGCCGCTAGTTTCCCCGGGAGGATACCAAGCGTTATTACGTCCTCTTTAATCAGCAGCGATCACGTTCGCCTCTGACAGACGACGTCTCCGTGGAGAAACAAACGTTTCCCAGTCAACATTCCCTGTCGGTACGTGACATTTTCCCCGGCAGGCCCCCCTTTTTGGCATCAATCCATGAACACGCCTCCACGCGTCCGCTCCCTTCACTCGGCTGCCGCTGACATCTCGCAGCGCGGGTCGGGATTTCAAAGTTTCGACGGCGACGTGCGTCTGCGAGGCTTCACAGCAGGCAAGGTGAGATCCGCCGCCGGCGTGATTAAACAGAAAGCATTAAAAGGTAAAAGTCAGCGCTCACTTCCTGCCTCGTGCTTCCTAATCCCGCGACGGCTCTTTCGGATCGCATCGCCTTTGCTGCGCTCGCGAAGACGTCCACCAACGTCAGAGAGAAAGTTTTTAACAAGGCCCCACTTTGAGCGTTCCGCCTCAAAAAAGGGGAGAATGGAGACGACCAGATCTGAAGTTCGCCCGTCAAAACGGCCGCAGACCCTGCATTATCCATTCCCGACGGGCGGATCCATGCCGAAGCAGCCATACTTCCGATACCGCTCCAATAATGTTTCATATTCATTTTCGATTCATTGTTTTAGTTGAGGCCGCACGGTGGCCTCACAGTCAGGAGGTTGAGGGTTGGAATCTCCGTCGGGCATCTCCGTGTGGAGTTTGCATGTTCTCCCCGTGTGTGTGTGGGTTTTCTCCGGGTACTCCGCTTTCCTCCCACATTCCAAAAACATGCATGTTAGCTTCATTGGCCGCTCTAAATTGTCCATTAGAGTGGGAATGTTTGTTTGTCTATATGTGCCCTGCCATTGGCTGGCGACCGGTCCAGGATGTACCCCGCCTCCCGCCCAAAGCCAGCTGGGATAGGCTCCAGCATCCCCGCCACCCTAATGAGGACAAGCGGTATAGAAAAGGAATGAATGAATGTTTTAGTTGACTTATTTGCATTAGTCACATATTTGATATACTTTTCCCCGATGTTTATTAGCTTGGCTCTACAGAACTGCAACTCGTCCCACTACCTTGATTTTCTTAAAAGAAAGGTTTAAAATAAAAGACAGTAAATTCTCCAGATGAAGGCGAGAGTGACACAAATATATGAGTATTAAAGTGCTAAATAAACTATATTGATCGTTGCTTGGCGTTCAATTTCTGAAAAAGCGCTGAGATGATTCACTTGTTGAGAAATATTAATCCCCCGGAGGGATTTTAAGGACTTCGATTAGCCGGGAAAATAGGAGGATTTTCTCGTATATTCACACTTTTGATGTTAAATAGTTCTTTTAAAACAAATAAGTAACAAGACAAGTGCAATAAATAATCATAAAAACAATAAGTGCAATAAATAATAATAAAAACAATAATAATAAAAGAAAATGAAATCAGTACACTTTAAATAGAAAGAGAAGTATTTATTTTATGTATTTGTACTGTATGTGTCTGTACTGTACACACAGTGAAACGCAAGCAAAGGGGGAGCGGTGCAGCACACGAGCCTATTCAGGAGTCACACGCACGCCGGGTACAACAAGTTCATACATGTTTGCTGATGCCAGTTTTACCCCGTATGGCATCAGAAACCCAAACCTGGTTCTTCCTCCCCGGGTAGGCTCTTAGGGAGACATTCGCGTTCTCACACCACATTCTTCTACTGATACTGCTGTTGTTGGGGGGGGACAACAAACACAATGAATGGTTCTGGTTCTGTGAGCATGTTAGTTCATTTGGACTGATGGACAGGAAGTTGCGTGTGTGTGTGTGTGTGTCACTTCTCATGGTCTTTCAGCATTTGTGTCATCATTAGTATCACAGCCCTGGTAAATATGCGTCTTCCTCCAGCGTTTGGCTCAGACCGAGCGCATACATTATGGATGCTCTCCTCCTGGCCTCCTCATCCTCACCATCGCTTATGACAATTGGATTTTGCTTTCGGCTTCATCTGGCGGCTGCAGCACGACGCTTCACTGCCATCAAGTGGCTGCGCCTCCAACGGCCATCCGGTCAGACCCGCCGCATGTGCGTGAATTAAGGTATGCTGCAAACACGAAGGGCTAAAGGTGGCTACGCCGTGCTTGCAGAGAGCTAATAAGACCTAATTATGGCTAACGCAAATTGTTTACAGCAAACAAGCAAATGAACGGCAAATAGGCGCTAAGTGATGCGAGCAAATGCACTTACGTAGCTCCCGGAAGATGATTGGGCGGACAAACGGCAAAGAAAAGTTTATCTTGGCTACAGGAGGCCATTTGCACCCCCATCCCTCTCCTGGGCCCACTAGCCAGCCCTCAACCTCAACTTCTCTTCTAAGCCCCATTTACTTGTGCTGTCACTCACTCCAGGCCGTTTCTCCCGCACTTTGTGGACCATTTCCGGTCTTATATTTGATTGCAGTAAACCCACGTCATCACATTTCATGGCTTCACTCTCGGTTTTGCCAAATATTAACCATCGCTGTGGTAAAAAATGGTCTGTCATGAGTAAAAAAAAAAAAAAGCCTGCTTCTTTCAAGCATAAAAATGGCTGAAAGAAGTAATACAAAAATAAAAGACATCCAAAAATGTGACAATATGTAGTATTCTACATTGGTCACTAGGGGTCAGAAATGTTACACTGGCGAGACAATAGCTGCCGCAGGAACAGGAAGTCAAAAACGTACAAGAACCTCTCCCGTGTGTGAGTATTATTTTCTTTATTATGTCTACTATATTGGGTAATAAGTGGGTAATGGTGATTTTAGGGGTGTTATGTCTTGTCTAGAGGGCTCTAACAATATTAAAACCTACGAGCGTGCTGCAGGTTTTGAAACATGCGGAGTTGTTGTATTTTTCTATTATTACTACTTCTAATTCCAATTGCGTGGGCTGCCATGAATCATGTGTGACGTGCCCCGCGTCCTTCCCGGGTTCGATCCGGCACATTTCTCTTACGCACACACAGCGCAAGGGCATGGAATTGTGCCGTCAAAATGAAACTGTCTCACCAAATGTTAAACACACACAGCGCAAGGTCACCCTCCGACCTGACCTCTATTGTCCAAGTGAGGCAGGCCTCTTGACCTTCGACCTCCTAAATCCGAGCATGGTGACAATGAGACGTGCCGCTTTTGACGGATCATTATTAGAATATGATTTCAGGCTACTCCATTTAATGTTTTCCTTCCTTGCCTGCGGCGCCGCCGTAAACATAAATCACGGCGTGGCGAGCCCACAGCTCATATAAACGTCAGGATAGGCAGACGAGCTCATAAAGCTTTAATTTGATCTTCATTCATCCGGGGACACGGCGTGAATAAACGCTCACCTACTAAATCATCATTTTCTGTATTCTGTCAACACAGCTGAGAGGACACAAGAGACAGCCATCCATCAGGCCCTGATAAGCCCCGCCCCCCAGCTGCTTTTCACAAACAGCTCCGTTCCTGATTGGCTGCAACCTGAGGCAATTACGGCTCTGCCTTTGATTGGTTAATCACAATGATTAAAAGCAATTGATCGCCGTGTCATTAATGAAAATAGATGAGATCTCAGATTGTTTTTCACCTTGAAATGATGTTCAGTATTTTAATACCCAACTCAGACTCTCTGACTCTTAAAGCAAGTCACGACTTGCACTTCTCCAAAGTAAAACTTGCAGAGGTTCTTATTTGAAGTTCATTCATTCATTTTCTATGCCGCTTATCCTCATTAGGGTCGCGGGTATGCTGGAGCCTATCCCAGCTGACTTTGGGTGGGAGGCGGGGTACACCCTGAGCACGTGCAGACAAAGACAAACAAACATTCCCACTCTAATGGACAATTTAGAGTTAAGCTAAATTGCCAATGGAGCATCTTTTTGGAATGTGGGAGGAAAGCGGAGTACCCGGAGAAAACCCAGACACACACGCACGGGGAGAACATGCAAACTCCACACGGAGATGCCCGACGGAGACTCAACCCTCAACCTCCTGACTGTGAGGCCAACATGCTACCCACTCAGCCACCGTGCAGCCCACTTATTAGAAATTGCGATGTTTGGACCGGTTTGTGCATGCTGGAGCTTTGCTGCCATCTGTCGGCCCATCAGTGCAACTGCAAGAGGAGTCCAAGTGGCGACAGTGCTTTTCTGTAGGTTTCCTGGCTTCGTTTGTAGAGAAATAAGAGTAAAAAGGGCTAATTGTATTATCTGACACCGTTAAAGCATAACGACTGTTAAGTGCTTTCACGGCAAACTAAACGGTATATCCTGTGACGGTCACATGAAAATGCTCCGTATGTGTCGCTTGGGGACTTGAAAAGTCGTGACGGCGATACCACCGATTTCATGTCCGATCCGATACAAAGTAAAAGTCAGGCTGGTATCGGCGCTAACGATTCGATACCAATGGCGAGCAAATTCACCTGTACCTGGTAAATTTGAAAAAACAGTGTATGCCACACAACAGTATAGCATCAACCCCCCAACGAATGTAATTATTATATAATTCATGAAATGTATGATTCATTTAGGCCAATTATTAATTGCATTAAATCATAATTACATCCACCCATCCTTTTTCTATGCCTCTTATCCTCAGTAGGGTCACGGGGGAACGCTGGAGCCTATCCCAGCTGACTTCAGCCGAGAGGAGGGCCACACACTGGACCGGCCCCCAGTCAATGTTTAACTTCAGAATTAATTTTAGAGCATGAAAGGCTGGTATCGGAAGTATCGCTTTGTCAGTATTGGTCCGCGCAGCACTACGATATGAGAGTTTAAGATCCACGGTCACACAAAAGGAACACAATCCTGTAGCTTGTTAGCAAATATATGTTGGATTGGTTTCAGCCCATTTTCTCCCCTGGGTGTGAAAAGTTCGGACACTTTAAGCAGGCAAAACTTTCGTGAAGAAAATCGGAATTGTGACGGGTGTTCGCAGTTCCTTGAGCCCGAGGCGGAGTTGCACATCCTGTATGTAAATACTGCAGTAAAAATGATGTCCATGCGGGTCTCTGGGGTCAGGACTTTGCGCTTGCGTTGCCGGTGGACTGGCAGAGAAGATGAGATGCGCCAAGATCCGATATGACAAAGCGTTGTGCACCAAAGTGGCACAATTTAATTTGTGTGGCAGGAGCAGCGCGGTGGCGATGCCCTAATGAAAACTGGCGCTGAGAGGAGGGAGCGAGGCAGCCATTGTGGCGACATGCAAATACGCTGATCTCTTTAATACCCGCCGTTCCCAATTTGACAAGCAGAACGAATACCCCAGAGAGGGAAGTGGCGGGTCAGGAGGGAGCAGCACCAATGGCCGAGGCAGAACTGCGCTTCCTTTATCCTCTTTTCAAGGCCGCCAGTCACACCGCACGTGTTCACTTGCTGTTAAATTAGCCATCTCAGCTTAAGCAGGAAAAGTTTGCCTCTCAAAGTTGATCAAAATGCAAACACTCAAGAGGTTGGCAGCTTCCAAAGTTTGGAAAGCAGCTTTTGAAGTAACTGAAAGGCGGCGGAAGTTTTCTTTCCTCCTGCATAAACCACAGTAACTATGGATCTCCCCCGTCATGCCACTAACGTTGGCAGCCACCAGGACCGTCAGAACTTTCTTCCACCTTCCAATGTCCCACGTTTGCTGCTCTCCTGCAAATTCCAAACTGCCCGTTTTGTGCCGTTAGAGGAAACAAAGCCTGTTTATTCTTAAAAGCCCTCCCTGGCGACTGATGGTTATTGGACTGCACCCGGCAATAGCAACAATAGGACGGTCCCATGTCTTGACTGACAGCAAATGGGATCATCCAACTCATTTTTGGGGGGTTTACCACTTGACTTTTTTGTGCCAGGAGCATCAGGATGCTTGAAAAAGTATGAAATGATCCTCAGCGCCTTCCAAGAGAGAAAGCCTTTTGCCCTTTCCATTCAGAGATCATGACAGTGTGACGGTCTCACTAAATCACATCCAATCCACATTTTTGATCAGATGAACAGCCCGCGTCACTTGAACGCTTCTTTGCAATAACCTGCTTACTGGGAACATGTTTTTGTCCCGCTCCCATTTTCGAGGAGCTGAATTTTGAAGCTCTGCTAGAACCTCCTTAGGGTCCAACAGTGAAAAATGCACAGTCTTCAACGTTCCAACATTTCACTCCGGAGTGTATGTAAAGAAAGTGAACGCCCTCTAGTGTTTCAGTGTTTGTGCAGGGATGGAATTACAGACACATGCATGTCAACAGGCACGTAGAAGATTTCGAGGGTTGGAAAGGTTTGTGCTGGAGCTCTGCTGCCATCTAACAGCTCATTTACGCAACTGCAGGAGGACAGATCAAAAACGGAAAGACTTTCCGTATACTCAGTCAGGGATTATCAGACTGAACGGAGGCGGGACCCTCCGCAGAAAAAACACAATTTTTTGGAATGTTGTCCGTCGTCTACGATCCTACCATCCGATTGCTTTAGTCTGTGTGTTCTACATTGCAGTGCAGGTAAGGAGGATTTGTGTATGTTGCCAAAAGTTGTGGCGAGGTGACGCTTTGCTGTGTCACAGTTTTTGCCAAAATGAATGAAAGAATAAATGACGGCAGTTTGGTGGAAGACTACTATTAGTCAAAACGTGTTGAAAGTGATAGTGTCACTAGGTGGCGGTAACGAGACAAAACATTCAGACATTCGCTTACATTACCTTAACACTGCATGAAGTCCGCCATGGTGAGTTCGCCTCCCATTCCGTGTGAAAGTGGTAAGCGTTTGGCTTCTTAATTTAAAAAAAGAAATACTGCTGTGTCCCCAACTAAAAGCACAAACAGGGTTGAGTCTTGCTTGTGACAAAAAAATACAAAAGCAACATAAGGACGCTCATTTATATTTCTAATCATATTTGTTTGGCTTTTCGTGTTTTTTTGCCCACTTTTTGTCTCCCACACAAAAAGACATGCGCAAGCGCCATATATGCTGCAAAACAAATTACATGTAGAATACACGCCAGGCCAGTGGTTGGCGATGTCGAAAAATACTAGACACACACCCCAAAGGAACCTTGTAGTATAGTAGTAGTAGTAGTAGTAAACGTAGACTTTGATGGAGCAGAACAAACACAAGCTGTGCTCCACCATGATTGTTGCTCGTCAAGTACACTGGAACACTAACGCAGAATCTCAAAGTAAAACGCAACAAAGTGTGTTCCATGTGGAGGCAGAACGGACTTTATTACTCCAAAAGTAGTGGAGAAAGCCTCAGCGAGCCGAGCGCCCGACTGTAGTGTTAGTAGATTTTCACAGCCAAGCAACAAACACTTGTTAAACATCAAGGAAAGACTTTCTGGGGAGAAGGGAGGGAAGGATTCTTGCTCTGCATCGGAAGTTTTAAGAATGACTGCTGCTAGTGAAAGCAAAGAGGATGTAAACGTGATGACTTTCAGCATGTTTAGCGTTGTCTTTTACAGATTTACCGCGGCGATGACATCGTGGAAGGTGGCGTTTAAGAAGAAACGGAAAAGGGTTTTTACAGACGTCTAAAATGACTTCTCGGCAGTGGTCTGCAGTAGACCACATACTCGTATAAGACAGTGGAGCGCTTCTTCTTCACACTGCACCACAAGAGCCCAAATCCCTGAGAGATAAAAGACAGAAAATAAACCCCAGACAGAGTCCATGTCATTTTGCACGACCCTGCTGTGCACTTTATCTTCCTCATACACGTTCATAAGCATCTCTGGCTGCACTCCCCGGGTATAGTTCATGCAGGGGTGTGGCCCGTGGGCCTTTTGCAGCCCGTGGCATATTCAAAAGTATAATTTTAAAATAGTATAATTTCAAAAGAAAACTGAAAAAATTAACAAAAAACAAAAGAGTCAATCTAAGAAAAAAAAACTAATTTTACAAGAATAATGTCCTAATAGTTTGAGGAATAATCATTTTAGTAGTATGAAGTTTTTTTTTTTTAAATAAAAAGTTGTACAATTAGGAGAAAAAAAACAAAACAATGAATAAAATTGTAATTTTTGGTAAACTAGTTTGTGGTACAAGTTCAGTCAAAATATTTTTTTTAAATAAAGGAAGTTGAAGTATTTTTTTTTTAAAAGTCATAATATTGTGGGACTAAAGTCATGTTATTGGCTGCCGACCAGTCCAAGGTGTAGCCTGCTTCTCTCCCAAAGTCAGCTGGGATAGACTCCAGCTTACCTTTGCAACCCTAGTCAGGATGAGCGGCATGGAAAATGAATGGAAATCATATTACCAAATTAGTATTTTTTTACAAAAATAAATTGAAATAGTGTGCTTTAGTACACTGCAGTTTTTCTTAAAATAAATATGGAATATCAAAGTGGTCCTTGCATTGTTTGATTTTTCCCTATGTGACCGTCACTAGGAAAGGTTTGGAAACCCCTGATTTAAAATGCATGCCTTCACCTTTTAGTGTTTTGGGATTAACTAGTACAATGGAATTTTCTGGAATAAAAAAATGAAACAAAGCTTGGACCATCATGCAGGGCGCCACATGACACGTCAGTAAATCATGTGACAGAATTTCCATCCATCCATTTTCTATGTCACTTATCTTCACTAGGTATGCTGGAGCCTATGCCAGCTGACTTCAGGCGAGAGGCGGGGTACACCCTGGACTGGTTGCCAACCACTCGCAGAATCAAAGTGAATTTAAAGCACCAAATGTTTTAAATACATTTTACTTGTGGTTGGTTTTCCTTAACTATCTCCCGCCTGATCAAAACAGCAGCAACATTCATTGCAACGAAGTCTTGACGACACACACCTGGAGCCCCATCATTTGGTCCCGTTGTACTTGACCTCCTTTCCGCACTTCTTCAAGGTGTCCAGAAGAAACTCCACGTCCCTGTCGGACTCGATCCAGACCAGCTGCTTTGGAAGGTCAATTTCAAACTTTACATCTGGGATGAGAAAGGAAAGAACACAACGTGTTTATGTTCCATTCCGGTACTAAAAAAAACCCAAAATCAAACATGACTGCACTCCATCAAGTAGTGTTCCTTTAAATCTGGTTGGGTGTGTTCACACTTGCAGTCCGACACTCGGGTCCGGACCAGAAAAACACAGGGTGGCTACTTGCAGTGAAGTTTGCATTCATTCTTTCATTTTAGTCAGCGGATCAAATAACTGTTTCTGACGGTCCGCCACAAACCGATTCTGACACTACCTGTTGTCACTCAAACACATGAGGGGCGTTTCTGCAAAGTATAATTTCTTATTTATAAATTGACTTTTTTCATCCTTCTAAATACGATTTTTACCATTATAACAGCCCTAAAATCACCTTTACCCTTGTATTACACAATATAGTAGACGTAAGAGAAAACAACAGTAATAATTAGACATTTACATAGACTCAATTAGCAACAACAGCAGACTTGTTGGCTATTGTCTCATCAATGTAAACGTTATTCACACCTAGTGGCCAGTGTAATAGAATATCACCGCAATGGCACAGTGAGCATTCACACAGGAGCTGCTGTCAGCCACAACTCACACCAGTAGTAGTCTGTGAGAGCCGGCTATCTGAAATGAACAACAGGAGCCGGCTAACGGCACTGGGAGCCAGTTCGTTGTTTCCATGTCTTTTTTTCCTGTTCAAGGCGAATGTCGTCGGTCAAGATGTGTGGCGGCGTCCACACGGAGTCCCAAGGAGCTGGGGTTTGCATTTTATAATATTTTATTACATTATACTTTTGTAGCTGTACAGCGAGGAGTTAAATAAACAAATGTAGCAATAAACATTTCATATCATATATTTTTACATTAGTCGTTTATTATTGGGCCAAGAATACATTCAATTTGCTATTATTATTGTTATTATTGCATTATTATATTTGTTTTCATGTCTCCTACAGCGTGCATACAAATTCCATGCACATGCATCATGACCAATTACGTGGATTAGACAATCTCTCAGGCCCCGTCCACAAGGAAACATTCCTGTCTAATTGTTTTTGTTGTTTTGGTGGGTTGGAAACATCTGAGTGCACACGGTGCCGGATCGGTAGTGGGATTACTGGCTGAAAATGCAGGTAAGTAAGGCACACCTACAAGCGGCGCTGCACACAGACACTGACAGAACCAAGTGACACGGTAGTGAGGTTTTGTTGCCGCACAAACAGCACCGCAGTCCGCCATTGCTGTTGCCACGACGCCGACAGGGCGGTGGTGCCGTCGTTTACAGAAAGTACAGCATTTTCCCTGGCGGGAAGGCCGTTTTAGTTAAAATATACCATTTCCTTCAACCTAAAAACGTTCCCATGCGGTCAGGCCCTTGGGTCCCCCTGTTGGGTCCGTGGGGACCGGTCCAATAATGACAAGAGTGAAAAGAGCCCGTGTTAGTGTCAGGCTCCAATGCAGCAGCTGCATCACAGCCTTCTGTCGTGAAGAACACTTTAACGTAGAAAAGCAATGTTGCCTTTTCGACACTCGCCAAAATATGTTGGTTACTGGGCTTGAACAATACACAGTATACTTGCACCCGCACCTGCGTGAAGAAGGAGGCGGCTCACCTGCGAGCTTGTCCAGGACTCTGCCGACGGCGCGTGAGCATCCTTCACACGTCATGGCCACGGCAAACTCGTGCTTCTGTCAGCAGGTGTGGTTAGTTCACTGGTAATGCCACTCAAAGGTTGACTTCTCCTTCTTAACGGTAGCTGCTGTCAACCGCGTGCTAAGGCCGACGTTTCATTAAAGTAGACTTCGCTACTTCTTCGCTTTCTCAAGCGGGAGAACGGAGTGCACGAGCGGTTCGTTTTGTTCTCACATTAGCTGTAGGTAACGTATGCTAACTTCCTGCTTGACGGATAGCTAGCTAGCTAGCTAGCCCCCCCCCCCACACACGTGTGCTAGCTAAACATGTCATGTCCTGGCATTATTTGGTGGCACAAGAAAAAAAAACAAAAACTCACGGGCATGTTTAGGAGGATGTGGCGCAGCGGTCAGCACTGTCGCAGCAAAGACGGACTTTTCCCAACTTGTGACTCGCAAATTACGCAAACGTCTACCACCTCGTTAGCGATGCGTCGGCCGGGAACGAATCGGCTCCAAGAGCCGGTTATCGTCGCTGGGGGGCAAATTGAGAACCGATTCTTTTTTTCCCTCGTCTTTTTGTCTGTTAAACGTTTTTGTATGCCAATCTGAATAAAGACAACTGTTGGCGTGCCTAAAGAGATGGGTGTTATAATATTTTATTATAATATATATTTTGTTGCTCTCCACAGACGATGGGAGTAGATTTAAAAATAATCTGAGGAGCCACTTTTTAGTGAACGGAACCAAAATAACCTGCTCGCTAAAAAGAGCCGCAATTTCCATCACCACACGTCATTCCGGTTTCACTCCGTGTCAAGTTAACTTTATCTGGAAAAAAAACACCTGTATTTCCGGCGGTAGTCATTAATACTCCATATAATACTCCTCATAAATAAATATACATAAATGCAAACAAAAACACAAATGCATAAATATTAGTGTTGATTTATTCAAAAACAAGATGTTACAATTACAAGGTACCACAAGTAATCATCACATGACTTTTATTTTATTAATCTTTAGATGTTCCTGTTGTAATGTTATGGCATTTAAGCTACCTTGACGACGTGTACCGTCAGTCCATTAATTCAAACAATGGAATCCGTTCGGTCACATGAAAAAGGACAAACTCAGACAATGATGTCGTTGCGTTGCAGTGATTTTTTTGGGGG
>QODF01000009.1:5164839-5198955 GCA_024372805.1 Oostethus manadensis | reverse complement strand
TACAGTATTGTGTGTTTATGAGGGGAGAAATCCCAAATTTGCATAGAAAGAGCAAATCTGTTTAGCAGTAACGGTAACAGCATTGTCAAGTTTTGAAATAGCAAAATAATACTTTCTTTTCAACACTCTTGTGGTTTATCAATCTGTCTGCGTACCAGTTACCACGCGTTTACAGTCAAGTGTGTGAAGTTTCCATGAAGAAACGTGTGTCATTATTTTGTCAACTTTGAAACGGACCCCTTGTTTTCACCTGCGCGTGCTGCCGTTTTATTTAACGCCACTGGTGATGTTATGGATAACATCCCAGCTGGTAGTGACGGAGCCTGCAGATTACCTGCCTGCAAAGCGTTGCATCATTTGGCGTCTGCCCTTTACGGACATGCACCAGCCCAGAAACATTGCCGCCTTGACAAAAAAGCAATTTCTTGCAGCAGGAGCCGTACAAAGAGTCAGCACTTAGCCGTGCGGGCTGACTTGTGGCTGAGGAATGGCCTGAGCCACGGATTTGGGCTCTATTTACTTACATCCTTCCATCCATTTTCTATGCTTCTTATCCTCATATTCAATGCAAGCTAATGAGCTGTCTTTATGAAATTATATTGCTCTTCAGAATTTCCTGCAGGACTGCCATCTATTTGTGGGGGTGGCAGTGATTTGCATGACTGGCATTGACACGTGTGTATGTGTTCGGAAAGCATGCTGTAGGAGTGAGGAATGGAACTTGGTGATGGACAAAAACAAATGAGCTTTCTTCAGGGTGCCCACGCATCCTGGAAAAGGATTTTCCAGTCACGGAAAACATATGGAAAATGAAAAAATGTATTTATTGTCTATCCCAGGAGAGTTTCTTGCACGTTGCAAATGTATGATTTTAACAAGAAAAAAGTAATTTTGCAAGAATAAAGTATTAAGTGGACAAAAAAGAATAACGTAATATGAAAAAAAGTCATTTAGGTGACATAATAAAGAAAAAGACATGATATGAGAAACAAATCAACAAATTAAGATGCACATTTTTTTGGAAAATGGGGTTGCGGGGAAAGTTAGGTTAGAACGATAACGTGATAATAAAAGTCCAAAGACACAAATTGACAAAGTTGAAATAGTAGCAGAAATGGCAAAATAAAACAGATGTCTTTTTTCAGGAATAAAGTCAAACCATTCCAAAATGAGAATGAGCTTGTAATATGAGAGAAAATAATGTCTTGACAGCGTAGAGGTGAAATATTAAAAGGAGTTGTTTCAGTCAGGTTGTCCCTCAAGCATTAAGATTTTGCACTTTGGGCAGTCCTTGAACGCACCACAGTTATGTGCAAGGAGAGTGAAATCTTTGCGTAACTTTCTGCAACGCTGACACAGCTAAATGCATCCACCAAAAAGAAGACCAACGTATCTGCGTTCTACTGCTGATTACTCAAGAACAGAAAAAGGTAGAAACAAACTTTTGTCACGTTTTCCCCCAGTATTTTGACTTTATTTTGGTGAAATGACTGCTGATTTTTCTATTGTTGTTGCTGCTAAATTATATTTTTTAAATGTGCAACGGGCCAATAAAAAACCGTGCGTGGGCCACAAATGGCCCCCAGGAAGCACTTTGGACATCCCTGGTCAATCGGGTGTTTTTAAACCACACAGCAGATGCCGGAGCACGTTCAGGTCGCGCATGTGCTTATGTGGTTGTGGGGGGCGGAGTCCATTCGGGGCGATACCGCCAAGATGGCTTCTAAACGGACGGCGCAGGCACATGCACTTCGGGAAAGCGTGCGTCACGTATGCTCATGGCGAAAGTTCATGTTGTCGGTGGTGTTTCCCTCCTCCAGCACATCAAATCCCCCATCAACCTGCCAAGTGTGGGCCGCGCCAAAGACTACCCGCTCTTCTTTGGGACGGCCATCTTCGCCTTTGAAGGGATTGGAGTGGTGCGTGATAACGGCTGCAGCTTTGCGTGCTCGGTTCTTCTCTCATCCTGCTTTCCTTCTTCCAGGTTCTCCCGCTGGAGAACAAGATGCAGAGGCCTCAGAGTTTCCGCCTGGTTCTGTATTCGGGCATGGGCATCGTCACCTTCCTCTACATCAGCCTGGGCACAATCGGATACATGTGCTTTGGCGCCGACATCGGCGGTAGCATCACCCTCAACCTGCCCAACTGCTGGTAAGATAGCATCCTCCGAACGGCCGTGTCTCAAGAATTATGAGTCCACTCTATCTTCTGATTGGGGAGGATGCAGCCATTTACAGTATGTCGGGGTCCCGAGAATCCTGAAGTCCATCAGACTGTGAACGTGACGCGTGGTTGGTTTGCTGCCGTGTTAATGTCCAAGCAGAAGTAACTCTACATTTAGGCTTAAAGGTTTGTCAGATGATAGCACCGTCACCGCATAGGGCCTGGTGTATGCTCGACGCATCCGTGATGTTCGCACGGCTCCGCGCGGCCAAATGACGTCACTTTTGCAACCACGCCTCTCAGCGCGCCATCGGTGCGGCCCAAATTTTCCACACCGCACACCCAGGAATTTTTCAAACTATGCGGAAAAACATGGCGGTGGTTCAAAAACCAGACAGCTTTATGATTCGGCTCATGAAGGTCACCCCGGTCGACATTTATTAACAATAATAAATAACAAGAGAAATTGCTGCCACTTTGGGAAGAAAAAAATCGTCTTGTCGATTCTTGTTTATGGCGAGTTATTATTTATTTATTTTTCTCCTTAGCGATAATAAATAACTCTGGGTAGAAATGTCCACGAACCATACCAGCGGCGCTACCATCTATGGTGGCTGCAATGGATGCTGATACCGATATCTGCCGATAGTACATTTGTATGGATGTCCCTACATAAGACTTCTATGAAAACATGTCATTTCACTACTTCCTGGTGACACACTCCGGGCATCATGGGAACTGGAGTTCTTTTAGCGCACGCATCACACTAATGGTGTATGGTCTGGATCTGGTCAGCTGAGCGTCTCGCCCCATCTTTGTAGTAAATCAGACCTGCACTTTCTGTAAACACGACCTGCACCGCTCAGCTCTGCGCCGACACGCAATGAAATCTTTTATTTATGCTGATTATTTAGCAACTTTTCCCCCTTCAGCTTATTCTGCCATTCCGCCTTTGTAGATACAAGCAGAGCATTTTTTCGCGTTCTAAGGAAGCCCGCTAAGCTCCTCTGTCGTCGTCTTTGTGCTGCGTCATCCAGGACTTACCAGGGCGTCAAGCTGCTCTACTCCTTTGGCATCTTCATCACATTCGCCCTGCAGTTCTACGTTCCCGCTGAGATTCTCATCCCGCCAGTCGTGGCTCAGGTGTCCGAGAGGTGGGAGACGGCCGTGGACCTGCTGCTCCGCACTGTCTTGGTCATGTTCACTTGTGAGTATTGCTTCCAGCCCAGCTGTCTTACAGCACCCGCTGGAGAGAACCTGCAGTGTCTCAGCCCTCCGTTGTGCTACGCTGTATATTGGGCTTGACTTTGTCTGTATAAAGTATTTACTTTGTAGTACTTTTTCAAGACTGTCTTCTGGTTGCTCACAAACTATAACAATGAATTTCATGAGCAGCAAGCAGTCTGGAGCGAATGGATGCATGGATAGTCCTTTTCTTAGCGTTGATTGATCTGGATGCGGCAGCGGTTGGCCAGTAAGCCATCCCATTGGCCAGTGGCGACTGAGCGTACGCGTGCTGGGCCAGACTTCTCCTCGTTTAAAGCTCGGTGCTGCCTGCAGTCTCTTTGGGATTTAGCATGTTTTCTTTATGCTACTTGTCAACCTTTTATCATTGCTCTTGTCATTCAGCCGTAGTCTTCACCGACTACGAAGCCTTTAACCTCACAAACGTGCAGGCGGATCGTGTGCTTGAGTGACGGGACGGCACCTCCGCTTCCGTCAATGGGAGCATCTCTGACTTACTTGCCAGCTTCTAGAACCCTCTTCCCAGCGAACACTACACACAGAAGAAGGAAAATATGCTAAGAACATTTTTATTTTTTTTTTTTTACATTTTCCAAATATGGTAACTTTCTTCTCCAATATTCTTCTTAGATTTTCTTCTCATAATATTTTGACTTGGCACATAATAGTGTGGGGTATTTTTTGGTTTTTGTCTTTTTTTTTAGTATTTCAACTGTGCTGCTGAAGTAATATTTTTGCTCATAATATCTATACAATGTTATTAAATTAAAACTTTTTCTTTTGATAGAAAGGGACTTTTTTTCCTCAATATTTTGAATTTATCTTTGTAAAATTCCAACCCTTTTTTTCCATTTGTTTTTTTCCACGATTTCAACTTTCTTGACTTTATTTCCGTAATATTTTACATTAATTCTGGTAACAGAACTTTTTTTTTCTTAGTTTTGTGACTCCGTCCGTCCGTTTTCTTTGCCACTTACCCTCATTAGGGTGATGGGGGTATGCTGGAGGAATCTCATTTTCTTTCATTCTCATTTTTCCTCCTGCTGTGTTCTAGTTTTTATGCTGACGGATTTGTTTTAGAACAAACAGGCTGCACTTTGGACACCCTGTTCTAGAAAATACTCTGACCACTCCATGCAGCCGTGATGTCGCACACGTTGCTTGTCTTCATGACAAATAATCTTGAAAAAGTGGCTGATTGTGTGCTAATGACTTGAGGGGTGTGATAAGAGTTGAAGATTGCTCCTTTCCGTGTGTTTAAGCGGCGAATAAGCTCAACAGAGGCTTGCAGTTGTTTTGATGCCCCTTTAAGGAAGCGCTAAATAAAGCTCTGCTCGTCTAAAACTGGCCACTGAAGAAGTAATTGAGTTTGGGCACACCGAAATCAATGGCACATTGACGAGTGGAAACCTCGGCCCACGTGCACGGTGGATCCACAAGACTTCACGTGTGCTCCTGTCAGGTCACCGATGGGAGCGCACATTTTCTTTCCACTGCTTTTGCAGCACTCTGTCCAAGCTATGATCCAGCAAACAACACGGCAAGAAGGAGAAGAATCAGTATGGTTTTTTTCAACATGTAGTGGCGCCACGGCATCGTATAGCCAGCTTGGCGGTGCTACCGTGGCAGGTTCCCAGGTGACGCTGCTTCAAATACCTAATGACTTTTGTTAAACTCGTGTTAACCTTCCCTGGTTCTGTGCCACCACGGGACTCTTGCGCATGACAAGTCTTTTTTGGGACCATACTACTCCATGCCCAACATGTCATCGCGCTCTTGTGGAGGTCACATGGCTGCTGCTGGGGCGGAGTCTGGAACGGACTGCTTGTATCAAAGTGCCAATATCACGAGATTTTAGATACAGGCCGATATAATCTGATATCAGTGTTGGATCCGGACGCCCCTTCTTCACTTTTCACTTTCTTGTCTTTGACACGCGGCCATCATAAGAGTGTGCCGCACGCTTGGCATACCCGATGAAGGGGGAAAAGTTGACCGAAGGTGACGTCCTTCCTCAGTGGAGCGACGCATGACTATGTATCCTCTGCATGCCGCATGCATGTAACTGCTTCTTTTCTTTTTGTACAGTATTAATACTTAATGGAAGTGCCTCATACAGTAATTGCACGCGTGCTGGTGTGTTCTCAGCATGCCACCCATACGGCAGTAAATGCATTCCTTCTGTGGACATTTTTATGGCGGCTCTGATTTGCGCCCACTTGGATTTACGAAGCATCTTCAAGCTTTGTCCTGTCAAACACGCGACGAGGGCAGCTGTGACATTTGTGTGAGGAATGCAACGTTGCGGCATGTGCGGCTGGCCCTTACAAGGACCCAGCAAAACCGCCGAAAAGTGAAGGCCCTGAAATGACTTTGGAAATAGCCGAGGGCTCCCTCGCTTGTGTTTGCTCTGGCGTGGAGCTGCACAGTCGAAACGCCGCCGCTTCCTCTTCCTCATGCCAACACATACGACGACTACACCAGGCGCTTCTTCCTGCCGTGTGGCAAGGCAGGGAGGTCCTAACTTTTCCAGCGTGGGCCACATATGGAAAAATTAAAGGATGCAACTTGGCTAATTTGTAACATACTGAGCATCTATAGACTATATTTCAAGGATTGTTCCCGTTTTTGCTGTTTTAATTTGTTGTTTAGCTTTCCCAATATTGCACATTTATTCTCCATTAATCTTAAATTTTCTTCTCATAATATTATGTTTTTCCCATAATATAACTTTTTTTACCGCAACCTAACCTTATGGCATTTTTATTTATTATTTCAACTTTGTTTTTCCTTGTGGAAATTTATTATTTTTTCCCTCACTAGATTACATTTTCTCTTAATATTTTGAGTTTATTCTAATCAAATCGTGACTTTTTCACGAGTGTATGACATTTATCACATAATATATTGGCTTTATAATTATTTATTGCGCAATAACTGCCGATTTTTTGCGCTTCTGTTGCTGTTTTGTCAGTTGTGCTGTTTAATGATATTTTTAGAATGTGCCGCGGGCTGCAAATGGCCCTGGGGCTGCACTTTAGACAACGCTGTGGTAGCGGGTAGCAGCTCTATTCCAGACCCTGCCATCATATTAGCTGTATTACTCCTCAGCCACATTGGCCTATAATGTGAATGAAAAGGAATCTGTGGCCATCATAAAAGCTTCATTACTGTAACTGTCCAGTCAATGACTGCATAGCTTAAGTCATTCCACAACAGTATTTGCTTACTGAGCATGTTTTGCACGCCGCCACTAAGAGAAATGTTGCGAGTGAGTGAAGGGCGGCCTCCAGCTTCCTTCACCGCTGGTTGGAAATTACCATCAGAGTAGCCGAGCCGTAGCGGTGCTATCCCCAGGATTTTCATTTCCTTCATTAGGCGTGAAGGAGCCTACCGAGACTCATGCAGATGATTGCCGTGCAGTGCTGCTTTCCGCACATGCATGTTGATAAGCCAATAAAAGGGAATACATTCATGCATGCGCACTTCATGTCTGTGGGTCGTTTGGCAGGCAGCCCCTGATTTGATTAGCACCCAGCGTAGTGTGTTGCACGTGAAATCGCCGCCGCAAGAACAAAAGATTTTGGTCCACGGGGATCCAAGCGATGCTCGCATGATGGCAGGCAGGGGCGTCAGGAAGAGTCGTCTTGCGCCTGCGGTACATGCGTTTCTGTTCTGAGACGCCGTTGCATTTGAGCGAGAATACAATGCCGAGATTCATTGTCTGCTTGCGTGCATTAAACATTTTTACACTCCTGCTACCAAATATAGTAGATGTAATTAGAGAATACAAGACTTAGAAAACCTGTTTCCCACCTTCTGAACATGGCTCTTAGAGCCCGCTAGACATGCAATAACACCCCTAGAGTCCCCTTGACACTGCTATTACCCAATAGAGTCAACATAATAAGACATAAGATATAGAAAGCCTGTTTACTACCTTTTATAAATACGTGTGTAGACATAAGAGCCATTTAAACATGGAATTACACCCCTACAGTCAATTTCACACTCATATTACTCAATATGGTTGAAGAAGGCTTCAGGGTGCCCAAAAAAAGTCCAGCAAGCATCAGGAACGAAAGTTGATTCTACTGCAGAATCAGGGCACCATCAGTGCAGCGCTAGTAAAGTAAACTTGTATGTTCCATGTTTTTTCTTTTTTGTCCTATCCAGCCATTAGGGCAGATAGTATTAATGATCTAGATGTCCTTACATGGTAAATAGATTTGCTGTGCCAGGGAAAAGTATATGATACTGTTGCATAGATTTCATTTTATTTAATTTAATGTTTATTCTTATGCAAACTTGGAGCAGCTGAATCGGAGCAGGAGGGGATAGAGAAGAAGAGGAAAAAAGACAACACCAGCAACAACAATAGTGATACAAATCAGACTACATTAGCAAATGTCTGTGACCGTTGTAAAGACCTTAATGGAAATAAGTAGCCCATACTCATGCATGAATGCGTGTGCATGTGTGTATGTTACATGTTTTGTAGTAAGCGGTAGATCATGTCGACTTGCATGCTGAAAAAGGTCGTCTTCTCTGATGCACTTGTACAGTGTACATGAATACTGATATTTATAAATATTTGGCTACCTCAGTTCACGTCAATCCCGATTAGCAAACAAAATGTTTTCCAAAACATTAGCATCCAAAATACCGTCGGGTTTGCAGATGAACTCTCGTGAGACTTGCACATGATTGCCATACACATTGTGGGCCACGGGCGCCGTTTTAGGAGGTTTTTGTTTGATGCGGTGCACACACTTCCATGTATACGCGTCTACTCCGGGTCAATACGGCGGCGCATGTGGTGTGACACACATTCCGGTCAAAGCGAGGATTGCCGGGCCTTGACAGAACTTCTGTGCAAGGTATAGTTGTATATGTAATCAATATGATCAATAAGTCCCGTTGTTGCTTCACGGCGTTTTGAAGCAAAGTGGAGTGCGCATGAACGCGATTCGTCTGTGTTGGGTCACTTTGCCACAGGCGGGACAGAACAGTTCGCGTGCTTTGTTGAGATGTTGACGGGAACCAGAGAGGACGCGAGGACGTTGCGTGAGCATTCTCTTGTGTCCCGTGCGTCACCCGCGAGCAGCCCAGGTGAAAAGGCGGCGTGCCGCCGGGGGGGGGCGTGTGCTGCTGCCATCTTCTTAGCCTTTCACTTAGCAGACATACGCACGTGCTCACCTTTAGCTTTGCAGGAGCTGATTCACCTCTGCTGGTCGGACATTTACTTCTGTGCGGCGTAGAGACACGCCCCCCTCAGCTGGTTACATGCCAATGGCTATCAAGAAGCTGTCTTGGATATAAGTGGATGAATACTGGAGGTGGATCCTGTGTCAAACTGTGCTGTCAAATAGTCGGTGAAGTGGCGAGAAAAGCACTTACCTTGAAGTAGGTCTTTAGCTCCACGGAAAAGCAAAAAAAAAATCCAATGCTGGTTTAGAAATACAATTTTGACATCCCAAAACACGGACTCCTTTCCGTTGTCACGTGGAAATACTTTGTCAGGTCCCGTTATTCCTCGCAGTCGGAACTGGGCTTCCGTGTGTTGAAACGGTGTTGTTGTTGTACGTTGCGGGTGGACATATTGTTCGCATGGAGGGTCACCAAATGTGGAGATGTGCTTGAGAAGCAGACTGGAGCGGAGGATAGGTGCTGTAACGCGGTAGTTCTCCAATCACTTAACGCCACAGTTATTTGAAGTACATACTCTATGTTCCATTTTCTTCATGTTCGAGTGGTTTGCGTGGGGGCCACTCGGTCGGGAGATTTGGAAGACTTGTTTGTTTATGTGCGGTTGGCTGGCGAGCTGTCAAGGGTGTACCCCACCTATCAGCTGGGATAGACTCCAGCATACCCTGTGACATTTTGGAGTTGTACTGATAGTATAGTGGTTATATTTACCCAAAGTAATATTAGGACTGAAGCCCCCAGACAAGGACGATCCGAGACCTGAACACACAAATACTTTGATCAGATCCACGCATCATCCAGACCAAGCCGGCGTTTTCAGGGTCTGTAAAACACTTTTGGAACCGTATCCCATGCAAACCTGCATGCGCAAACACGGAAACACCTAGGCCGCCGTGCATTGTTGTTTTTGTCTTTCCTTAATATTTCAACTTCACAATGGTCTGCTGGTAGGGTTACATTCACTTGGTATGCATTTTTGGGGGACATTTTTGTTTGGTAAACCAAACAAGCCACCAATATCAGAAGCATGTAAGATGCTAAAGCCGAGTTCACTAGTGGATGTATGATTTTTGGCATTCCTCTAATGGCTACCTTTTTTTTTTGTGTGTGTGTGTGTTTGTTTGTTTTTTGTAGATAATAGTAGGGAGGCATGTGATATGAAATATCATCACTAATTACATATGTGGGGTGCACGCGTGGCACACAACACACATAGGAGTCTGCAAGTGCGACATCAGAACTAGACATTTTGCCCAAACGTGACGCCAGCAAAACGTACAAAACACGAACGTTGGCTGTGCGGACGTCGCACGAAAACCTGTGAAGAGTGCATGTTTTTTTTCTGCAACCTGAAAAAAACATAAGTGGCTGTGGAGTTTGACATGACAAAGAAACTGTGCGTCCCGGTCTGCGGCTCACAAATTAGCGCCTCGTCCATGCGTTCCTTGATTTTTTTTGGATGTGGAGCGGCGGTTGTGTCCTAGGCTTAATCAGGATATGTCCACTGACTTGGACGCAATACCCATTTTTGGTATAACGGATCTTGTTAGATGGCAATGAAGGCTCCAGCGTACCCCCGCCACTCAGTGAAGGCACAGAAAAGGGATGGATGGATGGCATTCTGTCATTATGTGTTTATGTCTTCAAGCCTCACCTGATCATTGCTGGGAACAGTCAGCAGGAAAGGTCACCTGCTCGGAATAAATCAGGTTTGCCTGTACGTGGTATGAAGTCTTTATCTCGGGATGACAGCCTCTGGCGCCCGAACATCCAAAGCGCAATGCACTGTGTGAGCCGAGCTAAAAGCAGCGCGACCCGGGAAGCTGCCGTCAGCCGGGTGATTCTTGTCTTCATGGTGGACATCTTGCCGGGCGGGAAGGTCAGCCGTCCCCCCTCGTCCGTCATGATATTCGTGTGTTGTAGTTGTGATGACTAATGTGCAGTGAATGAACAGACACGTTTGAAACACGATGGCTGCCCTGGAAAGGGACATTTGACTGTGGGCTTGGAGGTATTTCTTCTTTGAGGTTCTGACACACTCACGTCTGCACACAATCAGGACAGCAGAACTCCTCTGTTATTGCGAAATTGAATGTGTGTGATACGGCGCTGTGCTCCTTTGACCCTCCATTGGGTCAAGACTGCGACAAAGCTGGCAGACGGATACTTTGAATGAACGTTCCTCTGCAGCCACCAAGCCCATTTCACTCCCATTTGATCTGCAACCTTCTAAATGGTGAAATCCATGATTTAGGACATGTGACCCAATGGCACGCCAAACCACAAAGAAGACGTTTAGATCAGCGGGTTGTTGTGCTGAAAAGTGACGCCTCTGATGGATGGAACGTACGGTCGTGACGTAAAGGACGCTCATCGTCATTACCCCAGTCGTGTTGAGTTGGATGTGAACTTTCCAGTGGCTTTGTCCTCGATGTACTCCAATGTACTTTTTTCAACTCCATGTGCTTGTGTGTGACAGAGAAAAGAAGCTTAATCCCGTCTACTGTGTATGCTTTAGGAGTTTTATGTGGCCTGCTGGGCCTGACAAAAAAGTAAAGGGCTTGGGAAAATATCGCTTTTGTCCCACAGTGGGAAAATTCCCAGTGATGAAACACTGGGACATCAGTGTCCTTCTCAAGGACACTGGGGGGGCAGGGAATCAAAGCACTCTCAGTCAAGACACCTCCTGTATAAATGATGGCTGACAAATTGTCTCTCAAAACATGTCCGTGCTGTCCAATGACAGGTTTTGTTCATTATTCCAGGACGTTACTGCTTGAATCTTACCCCCTACCGAGGAAACCATAGCTGCTACGAAGCAATCCAGAAAATAAAAATGCTTTGGTGAATGATACAATAAATACGTTAAGAATAAATACAATTATTAATACGTACAAAATAAATAGGTAATGATATGAATGAATAAATTAATACAGGAGTAAATATCTGACAACTACTGTAGTATATCACGGGTGTCCAAAATGTGGCCCGGGGACCATGTGTGGCCCACAGCTGTTGTCTTATTGCGTCACATTTACGTACTGTTTAAACGCAGTGTTAATAAATTCAAAGGTAGTATTTCCCCTCCAATAAACAATACTAATAGTATCGATCGCAGATTGATGACCTCCCTCCTACCAGAAACTATGTCTCCCTGTTAAAATTAAGAAAGAACGACCCAAAGAAATCGGCCCCATGGTAGAGGAAATGGCATTTCACCCACGTGAAAATGGTTTAGTCTGACAAATGGTAGAAAGGCCCTGAGTAATGCCAGAAGACGTTTCTGTTCCCCTTTGAATTGATCCAAACAAAACCAAAATAAGCACAAATTCCTCTTCAGCGCTGTGACTAGGTTAACGACGTGTCATAGCACCATCAACCCATCCATCCCTACCACTCTTAACTGTCATGTAATTTCATCACATTAATTTGTGTTTTTACTCACTGTCGCTCTTACTAGGTTATGCTTTTTTCCTCTACAGTGTTTTACCAAATCAAATACAAATGGTATTGCAATCACAGGATGACGGTCATCTAGCAATTTTTAGGACAACTTTTTTTTTTTAACTGAAAACTTGGTAATGGTGGTTAACCACAGAATCTTGTGTAGGGAAATATTTCCCCGGCGGACGGCTCAATCCAGGCGGAACCTCAATACAAACACTAGTTATCCAGCAACATGTGTTGTTGTGCTTCATATAACACGTAAATGCATGTTGGCTGTCGATTAGGCAGTGATGTATTGATGGTGATCAGAGGAAACGTGTAGATGGGCATGCATGCTATTTATTTTCCAAAGTGCATGGAGTAAATGCAGTTGTCGCTCACGATGGAAAGCAATCAGCATCCTGGTCCTGGTCCATGTCGCAATTGCAGCCGAGTGTTAATGACTTTATTCCGTCAGACTGCATTGTTAAAATTACCCACGGCCAGCTTTTGTCTTCACCGTGTGGAGTCTTGGAAACAAGAGAACCGCATTTGAAGGACGGCCGATGAAGATGAAAACGTGGCGTTACACAACGTATTAAACTCATTTATTGCTTGTTTTGCTTCACTCAGTAAATGGAGGAGACTCCATTCAGGACATTCATTCTTCATTCCCTCTGCGCAGCCATCATGCGGTCACATCGTGCCCGCCGCTTGTCAAAGAGCACGACCGCTTTCAAAGAAGCTGTCATATTCGGTCCAGTCGCTCTCAAGTGTCCACGCATAACCAAATTCTCACCAAACGCCAACATTGATGCTTTCAGCGGAAGCCAGCAATTTTCTTTTGCCTTTTTGATTTTCCCATCCACTGAAAGCCAGCTCCACATTTGCAGTATTTGACAGGGCTGTTAAAAAGCTTTTGTGATAAGGTTTTTTTTTTTTTTTAAATAGAAATGCTTCATGGGTTGATTGACACTCAATATGCTGAGCTGTCAGTTACAGTCTTATGTATGAAAGCCTCCTTTGCTTCCCCCCTTCCAAACAAACAGACGCATTGGCAGAATGATAGAATTGCTATTTTCTTCCTGTGTTGCCACAGTGCTCGTGAAACCTTCCCACTGAGATTGGACTGAAAAGTCCTCTCTGGTGGGGTTAAATATGTGGAGACGCCAGCGTCCGGTGAGATGCATGCTGCATACTTTCTACAGTAGATTCGGTAGCAACTACGTCTTTCATCAGAAGGCGAAGGATTGAATGTTTGGCCTCTGTTACGCCTACAATTCTATACCTTGGAAGCCGCTACGTTTGTTGTGGGCTTCGAACAGCGACAATTCCCAATTCCCATTCATTGGCGCAGGGAAAGGGGCTGATGTTAACACAAGTGTTCTGGATGGAAACTAACATTCCACAGAGCGGGTGAAAAACGACTGCAGTTTGTTGACATACCGTAGTTTCCTGTGTATAAGCCACTACTTTGTTCTCACTCTTTCAGCCCTGCGTCTTCTACACTGGTGGCGATAATTTGGTCACGTTCTGGTCTTGCGGCATCTCTGCTTCAGAGCAGTGGAGAATGCATGGAGAGGTGTCGGGAGGTCCATGCAGTAAAGTGTAATGGGACTAGAAGATGTAGTTATATCCTCACTAATGTTGAGAAAACGTTTGGGGGGGGGGATCGCTTCCAGTATTCTGGCATGAGAACAGAATACCGGGGGGCTCCTCGACAGGGGTGTCCGACTGCAGCGAACCTTGCTGGGCCATGCCGGCTGTCTCCCCCAGCTCTGTATCCAGGTTCTGTTGACCTTCGGAGCACACTTTATGCAAAGGAAGCGCAGCATTGTTAGACTTCCTCCATTTCAGGGGTTTGTTTTGGTTGCTGTCCGTACCAAGATAGGATGGTGGATGTTGCAAACCGAAGCGAGGTGCTTTTTTTGGCAATCTGGATATTCTGCAGTTGTTTCATTCTTTCAAGACCAACATTCTCTGTAGGTCCTGCTGCTCATCCTCTTCAAGCACGGAGGGGGTGGGTTTACCTGGTTGCTTAACGTATCGGAGACGAGTTTTATCCCAGGCTGACCTCAGGGGTCTTTTGTGTTTGGGAAGTAGTGCTGGAACTCTTTTAGAGAGAGACGGGTGTTTGTGCACAGCTCTCCAATTACATTTGTTGTTTTACTCATTTTTGCTAGCTTGCAGGCTTTTTTTTTAAATACCACAACACGAGTGTCTTGACACGTGTCCAGATGCATCCAGTTTTCAGAGTAAAAGTGGCTGAATCAGGAAGCCAGGCCATTGGTCAGCGATGGTGAGGTCTGAGTTGCACTGACATGCGCTACATCAAAACAGTGCTCCCGACGTTGCATCGTGTGTACGAATGATTGCGTTTCCTGCCTAATCTGATGCACACTTTTCTATCTTTTCCAGGAATCTTGATTACTCGCTCTGTCGACTGCGTTGCGTTGTGCCCCAGGGAGGTGTCAATTATTTCAAAATAGATTTGTATGGATTTATTCATGAAAACAGCCTAAACAAGTAGCAAACATCTTCATCACAGCCATACAATTTGGAGCAATCATAAGCCACAATTGCGGTGTTTGCATGCCGAGGTGAACGGTCCCC
This sequence comes from Oostethus manadensis, assembly GCA_024372805.1. Lineage (NCBI taxonomy): Eukaryota > Metazoa > Chordata > Actinopteri > Syngnathiformes > Syngnathidae > Oostethus > Oostethus manadensis. Next base: position 5,184,300 of record QODF01000009.1, on the reverse strand, counting down.
CGCCCTTGACATGCTGCTCATTTTGCAAGCGGCACATATGTTTGCGCAACACCGTGCGTGCGTTCTGCTGGTGCTCATTACAAGGATGGCATATTGAATGTTGGCGGCGGGCCGAGGTTAGACAGCAGTTATTACCGTGTGATATGCTCCATCTGCACTCGCTGCTAAACCCGCCAACTATCTTCTCGCTTTTGCTCGACATGTATTTTCAGCCCTTGGTCTCCTCTGGAGTCGATTCGGTATATTTAAACCGATTAGAGTGTAATAATGTGTTTACACATACATCATTTTCCAGTGCTAATATCTCCCATCGCTTCTAATAGATAATAATCCTATCCTTTCAAAAGTCATATTGGTAGAACTCTCTGCATGTAAAAGCTTACAAAAACCATGTCCTAAATCCAGCCTCGGATTCTGCACTTCCCCATTGGTTATCGACTTGCCCCAATGTGTCTGTTGGGCCATCACTGGTAGAAGCGGTTCCAACAACCCTGAGAGTACGACAAGGCAGGTGGAAATAATCTCCAAACGTGAAGGATTCAACAGGAAGCCTCACGAGCGCTCGGAGCTTTCCCGAGTGTTGAAGCAATCGCTTTGTGGAGGAAACTTCCCTGGCTCTGAGAACCAGCACCTGTGTTGCCTGAAAGGGATTGAAGGAAATGAAATAAGCTAACATCTCAGTGCAAATTGATTTTGCTCCGTGAACAAACTGGTTGAATTAATCCTCTCATACACCCGCAGGGTGGAGTTGTAATGACTTCTGCGGTTATCGTAGCTTTGCCTCTTCACACAGCCGTTGGACACCACGAATTGAACAGCAGCGTACCTTCCTGTTGCTACTCGCCTCACACCTTTTGATTGCATATTAATCAATAGAATTTCTTTCAAGCCGGGCATGTGCGTGTGTAGCTGCCCCTGGACGGTTTTGAAGTGGATTCCTTGGCTTCCGTGGCTTGGAGGTCTGTGGAAAAAATGTGAACACCATTTTCCTGCTTGGAATTGATATAACTAGTCGGGGTAATTACACACAACAGGTTCATGGGCATGTGCAAAACCGCTGTTTTTCACATTATTTGATTTCTCGCTGTCTTGTTCCGCTTTAACGAAACTTCTAGTGGGCTTTATGTCGTTCTTCTTTAGAAGCAGGGTTGAAGGTGGACCCAGTTCCCAGGCCAGTTGAAAGAAACAGTCTTTACGTGTCCTGGGTCTTCCACAAGGCCTCCTACTGGTTGGATGTGCCCAGAACACCTCTCCAGAGAGGTGTCCAAGAGACATCCTGACCAGATGCCTGAGCCACCTCATCTGGCTCCTCTCAATGCTGAGTTTGTCTGAGATGACCGGGCCTCGCACCCTCTTTCTAAGAGAGAACCCAGCCACCCGACGGAGAAAACTCCATTTGCCTACTTGTACCCGCCATCTTTTCTTCTCGGTCACTCCACAAAGTTCATGACCATAGGTGAAGGTGGGAACGTAGATGGGCCGGTAAACTGAGAGCTTTGCCTTTCATCTCAGCTGACTCTTCACCACGACAAATCGATGCAGAGCCTGCATCACTGCAGGCGCCACACCAATCCGCTTGTCCGTCTCCCCTCACTTGTGAACAAGATCCCAAGGTACCTTAACTCCTCCACTTGGGGCAGGAGCTGATCCTTGACCCAGAGATGGCACTCCACCCTTTTCCCGGCGACAACCATGGACTCGGACTTGGGGACGCTGATTCCCGTCCCAGCCGCTTCTCACTCAATTGTGAAGCAATTCAGTGAGAGTGGAAGATCACGGCCCAATGAAGCCAGCAGGACCACATCACCTGCAAAAAGCAGAGACCCGATCCAACAGTCACCAAACCGGATCCCCTCAAGGCCCTGGCTGCGCCAAGAAATTCTGTCTATAAAAGTAAAGTGAAAATCCATCAAGTGAAAAAAATGGGGCATTCTCGCTGCGGGATTTGATGGAGGAGGGTTGAGTCTTACGTCTTCGATGGGGAAGAATGCCCTTTATTTTCGTCTACACAAACCAGTTACCAGTTTCTTCCACGTGCCTCTGTGCTGGTTTCATGCTGTGTGGGTGCACCCCAGGCAGACTAGCATTAGCATATGTAGACATTGGCTGGGCATCTATGGGGAATAAAGAATTATGCCCCCCCCACTGGCCATTCCTACTGAGCTAGTGTCTGCTGTGAGGCTGTTCAGCTCGCCCCGGGTGAGCTCGATGAAAGCTGACTCCAAACCACCCGGGAGGTGAAGAAGAGAGACGATAGATACTGTCATTGAATAGATTGTGCTTGACTAAAAACCTCAACAATCTTTGATCCCACCTCAGAAGATCCCCCTCTGATGGCTGCAGCTTTGTACCCGTGGAGGAAGTAACACCACCTGACCGAGGGAGCCCCCCGCCCCCTTGAACTTAAGAGAGGTGGTATCATCAAGACACTGCCTGGTCTCTGAGGCTGTCCTTTATCGGGCCCTCACTTGCTATGGGTGGCCATAAGCAATAAAAAATCTACTGTTGGGTTGCACAAGGGATTGTCATAGGCACTTCAGCGTGCTTACAGGAAGTACAGTAATCTCTCGGTTAATTGTCCCAACCATAAGTGGATTTCTGTGTGGTAGGATTCCTCCTTTATGAATTGATTATTATCAGAGTTAGGGCATTAATAAACATCTTTTGTTTTTACATTATTATAGAAACATGGAATAACACCCCTACAGTCACCACCCTCGCTACAATTATCCATGATAGTAGACTTAAGAGAAAATAAGACATTTCATTGCAGGATCCATGGTGTCTGGGCTTCTGAGTTGGGTTTTTGTTTATTGTAGTACGGCTGCAGCAGTGACTTGTGTCATTAGGAGAGTCTGGATGCTTCTTGGACGCCTCCCTGGTGAGGCGTTTCAGGCATGCCCAGCAGGGAAAAGGGACACGCTGGAGGGATTATATCTCACGGCTGCCCCGGGAAGGCCTCGGGCTTCTCCCTGTGGAACGGGAAGAGGTGGCCAGGTACCAGAAAGTCTGGACTTCCTTACTGAAAAGGCTACCTCCGTGGTGTCACACCGGCAGCTCGGCGCATGTGTCCAAAATCAGAGCACCTCGGCTCTGTTTTTTTTTGTGCTGTTTCTCATGTGCACGCCAGTGGACACCAGGATAACGGGGCTGTAAGATGCCGGATAAACTCACTAAGTTGATGTTTTCTTATTGTTATTGCATGGAAAACGACTACTCGCATTATTTATATTCTCTCTCAAAGTCATGTCTTGATTGTGATTGGTCCATTAGGAGCCAATCAATGACCAGAAGTGCTAACATCATCCAAATCCAGCGTTTTTATTCATACATACACCCGAAAGGTGCCGCAAGGCATGCTGGTGTTATGACCATCAGGATGCATGGGCCGCACTCACACGAAACTTTGGTGTCAAGCAGTGGGCCACAAAATTAGGGTTGTGATTTTAAGAGCCCCGTCTTAGAAGAAGGTTCCAAGCCTTCCTGTCAAGTACCCTGTCTGTTGCCATGGATTGAAAGCTGCGGCGGCTCCAGCAGTTCAGGTGCGCGGATGTTTCTGTCTTTTGTCAAGACGCTCCGCCGCTGTTGAATGAGCCATTCTCTATGCTCTCAATTACAAAATATCACAGCTGATCAAATGTTTGCAGAAACTTTTGATCAGACCTTAATTATGGCTGCCAGGCATGTGAAGAAATGCTGCCTTTCCCACACTTGACACTTTTAACCTCGCAACAATCTAAAGAGGCTTACTCAGACTTGCCTCATCTCCCATATAAAGATAAGTTGTGTGTGTGTGTGTTTTCAGCCTGCCAACTAAATACACTGCTCAAAAAATGAGAGGAAGACTTTTTAAGGGGTTTTTAAGGGGTTTTTAAGACCCCTCTGGGATATTGATGTGGTCAGTTAAGTAGCAGAGGGGGTTGTTTCTCAATTTCAGCTGCTTTGTTTGAGGGGCGTGTTGCAGCACATGGATTGCTAATGTGACGTTTTGCTTTGCAACTAAGCATACTGATTTCCTCCTGGCACGCTAAACATGAAGGGCTTTTGGCGGGGAAGTAGAGATCCAGACAAGCAGGAGGGATCAGCGTTATGGTGCTTATTCCAGTCATACCAGGTGACACGTAGCCTCGACTTAGCCAGTATGTTACTGGGCACCGACTGGATGCTAAACAATGTCCTCGCTCTTCCCAACAAGCAGATCTCTACATGCAAGCAGCTGTGAAAACTTTATTGACAATCATCCGATCCACACAGGAAGTAGAGCTGCGGGCTGCACTTTGAACATCCCTGCGCTGACACAAATTGCTCTTCTCAACGAGCAGTGGGTGCTAGTAAGCTAAACGTACTTTCATTGACAATTGGCTTCCAAACACGAATAGATAAACATTCTCACTGCACACTTGGCAGGAGAGGTCCAAATGGTCTACTTGAAAGGGTGACATTTTCACATAGGATGGTGCGGCGTGTTCTTCTGCAGCATCCTCGGAGGGCCTATCTTTGCCAGCAGGAAGATGGAAGCAAATTGGAGTTTCTCTTTGTTTCTGCGGATCAAAGGTTGTTGCACGACCAAATTAGTGTGCTCGCGCTGTTCTCCTGAGCCGTTTGAAAACGCTTAATGATCCGCGCCCGGACCTGCCCCCGGGAGACCACGGCCCGGCCTTTTTAGACGCACTCTTGTGGTTTTCACTTGAAAGCTCAGTGCTCTGCTTAGGTAGGCCCCGCCCGGCTACCCGCCAGATCTTTCCGTGCCCGCCTCCTTTGATGGCATGGAAAGCTTTAAACGGAGCTTGAAGAGCAGTCTTCCACGGCAGAAGTGACAGATTTACTCCGAGCGCGCGCTTGTCACTTGAAAGTCGACCTTAGCGTTGGCCTGGAGGTCAATTTGACACGCCATTGATTATGTTCAAAGGCTCTTTTGTCAGCCTCCGGTAATGGGCGTCACACGTACGGACGGAATAAGAACACACAACTTGTCTCGGCTCCTCGACTCACACAGGACGCTAACAGGCCCAGACAGCCCGTTTGTGTACGCACGCACGCACGCAGGCCCAACTCCAGTGGTTGCAGTTCAACAATAAACCGGAGAGAAGGCGCAACAACAGTGCTGGATTTGGGACAGCACTACACTGTCAAAAGTGGTGCACTCAGGAATTAAGTGCTTATTGAAGTGTACTGGCAGACCTGTCGTTGGAGCGTGCATTTGAGTACTCGCACTTCTTTTTAGAACGCATAAGTGTGCGCTTGTGTACTTACACTTTGTCTTTTGAGTGCATAAGTGTGCACTTCTGCTGCGTGGCCACGATGGTGACTGCTGAGCGTGTCCGTCACCATTTTGAGAGCAGTGAACTGTGCCTGTACTTTTCAGTGCGAGGACACTTGTATACTCAAAAGTGTGAGTGTGCAAGTGCGCCAGTTGGGACAAGGCGTTAGTCTTTTCTTTTTACCCCACGGAATGGACAGATGGATGAAAACACATTTTGTCATCCTGCAAGCTCGGAGCTGATGAGAGCTTCCAATGTGTGTATCTCTCCCAAAATCAAACCAAACCAAAAAACCATCTTTGAATAAGTTCAATTCTGGAGGCGGTTGGACCAAATTGGTGCCGAGGGTAAGGAGTGTCAGCGCGCATGAGAGTCTGCTTTTGTTGGTGATCCGAAAAATAGAAGTTCTATGAAGATAAGATTGATAAGATTCTTTGCCTCCGTACAGAAACGAGAACCAAAGAAATGAACAAGTCCGTGTCTTCACTTTGATGATTGTATTATTTTTGTGTGTCCTCAACCAGGCGCTCTGGCCATCCTGGTGCCGGAGCTGGACCTGGTGATCTCGCTGGTGGGCTCGGTCAGCAGCAGCTTCCTGGCGCTCATCTTCCCGCCCATCCTGCAGATCCTGGCCTTCCACTCCGAGGGCCTGTCGCCGCTGATGCTGGCCAAGAACTTCATCATCAGCCTGGTGGGTCTGGTGGGCTTCCTGGCGGGGACCTACATCGCCGTCGAGCAGATCATCGCCCGCAACGCCATCAAACGGCAGGAGACGCTTGCCACCTTGATGCTCCGGTGAGGATGCGGCACGCCGCCCGCCCGCCTGGCAGGACCAACCACTTTCATTGACAAGTGATGAGGGCGTGGCACTTTTATTGGTGGGCGTGGCCATTGTGTGTCTATTGTCGTACACTGCTCTGTCATTCAGGTCGCTTCCGTGCACCGCCTCTTGGTGGCGTCTTCTCTCATTGTTTTGTAGAAGTCCGACTACCTCATCAGCTCATCATTTGCTTCTGCTGACCCGCAACTTTGGACTTTTAACCTTCAACCCGGAATATACGCTTATATGCCCCCCTCCCTCCCCCCAATAACGACATTCTGTGGCTGTCTCTCAATTGGTGCACAAAATACTCCAAATGGTGAGTATGCGCAGATGGACACTTCATCCACCCTCAGTAGTCGCCATCTTGGCTACGCTATGGAACGGGAGTCAAGTGGTTGCAATTCCCCGTTGAAAAGGAGAGAAAGACGTCGACAGTAATCTACTTCCCTGTCAACGTTCACACGCCCAGAAAGTACCAAGTACACAGTGTACTTATTGAAGTGTACTGGTGGATCTGTTCCATTTGAGACTCGGTTCACACACTCGTGTATTTACACTTATTGTACTTAAGCCTTTTTAGTGCGTGACTATGAAATGATATGAAAATATGAACCAAACACACAAAAGGATGAGTGCACAGCGACCGGCGCCATCATGGCTACGTAGCAGAAGGGGGCCACTCAGGAACGAAGTACGCAGTGTGCCCAGCTCATTGAAGTATACTTGAAGTTTACTAGTAGATGTGATCCATTTGAGACTAGGGCTGTAGCTCAATTTGCACACTTGTGTACTTACACTTTCTCCTGTCAGTGCGCAAGTGTGCACGTGTTTGCTTACGCTTTGTCTTTTGAGTTTTTAAGTGTGCACTTGTGTACTTACACTTTCTCCTGTCAGTGTGCACGTGTTTGCTTACGCTTTGTCTTTTGAGTTTTCAAGTGTGTACTTGTGTACTTACACTTTCTCCTGTCAGTGCGCACGTGTCTGCTTACACTCTCTTTTGAGTGCATAAGTGTGCATATTGCATACTAACACGTCGTCTTTAGAGTGCATAATTGCATAAACACAGACGTAAAGGATGTTCTATTCAAAACACTCTAAATGGTCAGTATGCAGTGATGGACACTTAGCACCCTCAGTAGTCGCTATCTTGGCTATGTAGCGGAAGGAGAGGGACTAACTGGAGTGGTTGCAAAAAGGAGAGAAGAAGTGGGTAGAATTCTGATGGTTGTTTCTGGTAAGTGTAATGACAGTAAGGATTTCGGGACACTTATCAAATTGTGTACCTTCAGGAACAGAGTACACAAAGAGTACAGTATGTATGTGTACTGAGGGGAAGTACTGCAGTTGAGAGGCAGCCACAGCCTTTGTGTCTGACTAGCGTTGCTCCCAAGCAAGGTCCAGCTCCAAACCAGCACAGGAAGTTCATGTTTGGTAAAGTAAATGTTGGAATTGACTAAATATTTGACTTGTTATTTATTTTAAAAAATTGTAAGGACCTGTCAAAGATGTCATCACGTTTCCTAAACAAAACACTGTCAATCCATCATGGGCCTGTTGGGATTTCAATATTTGTAGTAAAATGACTTCAGTGTTACTCACGTCTTCCACAGTCCCTGAGATCCAAGATGCTTTTGTTGTTTGGGTGAAATACGTCAATAAAGCGAATGTCATCCCAAATGTACGCTCGTCTTTCACTTTCCCAAGATGAGGAACTACGAGGTCATCACTTTTTGGATGAAAATGTTTTTTCTTTTTGATCAAAATGTTCTAAGCTTTTATGCTGTTATGACTTTTTTTAAAGTAATCAGTAGCCTCCTGAGACCCAGCAATGCATTGAGTCCTCTCGAAGGGGCAAGCATCTCACACCTTATCCCAGATGCACAACACTCAAAAGGAACCAATGTGGTTGTGCTGTGGAGACCACATGCTGCCGGGCTTTCCAACAATGCTAGTGTGGTTGGGCTCTCTAATGATGGGTACTTCGTTGGGCTTTCCAACGATGCTTAAGTGGTTGGGCTTTCCAACAATGCTTAAGTGGTTGTGCTTTCTAATGATGCATGCTTTGTTGGGCTTTCCAACGATGCTTAAGTGGTTGGGCTTTCTAATGATGCTTAAGTTGTTGGGCTTTCCAACGATGCTAGTGTGGTTGGGCTTTCTAATGATGGATACTTCGTTGGGCTTTCCAACAATGCTTAAATGGTTGGGCTTTCCAACGATGCTAGTGTGGTTGGGCTTTCTAATGATGGGTACTTCGTTGGGCTTTCCAACAATGCATAAGTGGTTGTGCTTTCTAATGGTGCATGCTTTGTTGGGCTTTCCAACGATGCTTAAGTGGTTGGGCTTTCCAACAATGCTAGTGTGGTTGGGCTCTCTAATGATGGGTACTTCGTTGGGCTTTCCAACAATGCATAAGTGGTTGTGCTTTCTAATGACGCATGCTTTGTTGGGCTTTCCAACAATGCTTAAGTGGTTGGGCTTTCCAACAATGCTTAAGTGGTTGGGCTTTCCAACGATGCTAGTGTGGTTGGGCTTTCTAATGATGGGTACTTCGTTGGGCTTTCCAACAATGCTTAAGTGGTTGTGCTTTCTAATGATGCATGCTTTGTTGGGCTTTCCAACGATGCTAGTGTGGTTGGGCTTTCTAATGATGGATACTTCGTTGGGCTTTCCAACAATGCTTTAAGTGGTTGGGATTTTTAGTGATGCATGCTTTGTTGGGCTTTCCAACAATGCTTAAGTGGTTGTGCTTTCTAATGATGCATGCTTTGTTGGGCTTTCCAACGCGTGCTTAAGTGGTTGGGCTTTCCAATAATGTGTGCATGGTTGGGCTTTCCAACGCTATGTGCTTTACTCTTCCCAAATTGTCTGGCTTACTGACCAGTCTGTTTTATGCTGTTTGTGTTTTTGAAGGTAGAAATTGAGAGTACTTGATCGGTAATTTGAGGCATTTTTAAAACGTAGTCAATCTGAACATATAGAAAACCACAAATTTTCAGTGTTGATGACATGGGGACATACGTTTTTCATACAAAATGATTCATGCAGCTGTATGTGTGTGTAGCCTTTTTGCTGTATGTATTGCTGTACCTACCTGAATACTTATGTAATGTGAGAGTAGAAATTTGTATTAATTTGCAGAAATACATTTTTAAAAACCATGTGCTGTATTGTATTCCCCCAAATGCAAACAAAATCCATGGGCAGCGTGTATTTCCGTGGGAGCCGGGAGGTTATTGAAAGATTAGTGTCATGGCAGAGCCGTGCCATCGTGGTTGTGCAATGTATGTAATATGTCACCGCTTTCCAAAAAGCTGAAGACTTTGTCCTGCCCTGGCTGGCGTGGATGGACGACATGAAGTTGTTTTTGGAATCGGAAAAAGTGTTTCCATTGCAGCTTGCACTCATTCCTTGCTTGGAATAAAAAAACACCAAGACAGAAAACATCCTTGCCTTTTGTTAAAAGCCTCGCTTAAATAACAAACTTCCATGTTTATTAACTACAACATCCTAACCACAAAATTGGGAAGGTATGGAATCAGAGGGTTCGTGCTGAACTGGGTTAAAAGCTACCTTGAAAACAGGAAACAATACGTGAAGCCAGGAGAATATACATCTACAAAATTAGAGCTATTATGTGGCGTACCACAAGGGTCAATGTTGGGACCAAAATGATTTAACCTATACATTAAGGACATCTGCAAAGTGACAAAACACCTAAAGCTGGAACTATTTGCAGATGATACCACCGCCTTTTGCTCTGGCGAAAACACACAAGAACTAATAAGAATTACTCTAAAAAAAAAAATTTAAAAAAACGTTTTAAAAAAACTGATTGTGCCGAAAAGAGAAAATACAAATTGACGGGGAGGAAATTGAAAGGGTGATTGAACATAGATTTTTGGGCGTCACAATTGATGACAAAATGAGTTGGAAACGTCACAACATAAACATACAACATAAAGTAGCAAGAAATACTTCAATAGTGAATCACATCAAATGTTTTCTGGATCAAAAATCACTCAACTCTTTGTTAGCATAACTAACTTATTGTGTGCAGATATGTGAAATAACTACAAAAGTACACTTATTTCTCTCGTATTTTAGGGAAGATTTTCCAAAAATGTACCTGTTTTGGTGGGAAATTTCACGCATTAGCACCAGGATGTGACAACATGCATTTGCATTTGCAAATAACGAGGTTGTGGGATTTTATTTGGCAAAGACTAAACGCTGCTCATGATTTGTAAGAACTGGAAATATGTCACCTTTCCAAAAATTTCCCTCATTTTTCTCACCATTTCTTGGAAACTCTACTGGAATATTTGACAAGCACATAATTATTACGATTTGTAAGAACTGAAAAATTTGCCAAACTTTCCAAATATTTCCCTCATTTTCCTTTGAAGGTCCCTCAATTTCTGAAAATGTGCCTTTCTTTTGAAAGTGTCTCTGAATATTTCTTCCATTTTTATGGAAAAAGTGTTTATGGAAAAGTTTGGGGGGAAAATTCCCTTCCTCACCACCAGGATGTGTCAAAGCAAAGGTCTGGAATTTCATTTGCTGAACGCTAAACACTGCTTATGACTTGTAAGGACTGGAACATTTCAAGCCTTTGACTTTGGACTTGACTTGGGATTAAAGACTTGGAGAACACTGACCTGCTCCCACCTCTAGCACTTAGACTTGGTGTTCCTACTGGGAGGTCAGCACCCGACTGTCGTGCTACACCATGAAAAAGTTCCAGCGCTCCACTGGCAAAATGCACACCCTGGCGAAGAAACTCGGGTTTTGCACGCCACGTTACGCTTCGTCTTGTGCCCGTCTGATCGGGTGTGGGTTTGTCTCCTTGTGCAGTCACGTGTGCCACAGTTATAAAAAAAAATAAAAATGGGTGCAATTGATACGCCCATAAAAATGTCCAATTTTGCCACCCGTCTCGCATTTCCTCCTCCTAAATCTTGTTTGATGGAGAAATGTTGGAAAAACTCTTTGATGGTTAGAATGATATTCCTTCTTAGCAGTTTGTGGCGTTGTTCCATGACATTGCATGATATCGTGATATATGATCACGTGATATCACATGCAGGTTTCATGAAACGGTGCCTCTCGATATTCTCCAAGAACTTGGGTTTTGTGTATTTCGGCGCTTGCAGAAAACGGATTTTTACTAAATTGGGCTGGTATCGTGGCTGGTTCATAAATGGTGACCCACCCGTGGCTGTATGTTTGGGAATTTCCCTTGGAGACGGATAAAGTGTTTACCTCTTCTCTCTGGACCGCAATTTTACGGTCACGGTTGGCATCATTTTGGGTACAGTAAAGGAAGAAAATGCAAAAGTCCCTGGTACCTAATCAAGGGGAAGAAGAAGAACAAGTCCTAGTAGATTTGAAGTCACAGTGAACTTTATTGTTCTTTTGGGCTCAATTAGCTTCTTCTCGTGTGGCAACATGACAAAACATTCAGAAGGAACATTCTCCACGGCGATGTGCAAAGAGGTCATGTGACAGCCAACATTCAGCTCCACGCCGCTCCTCCGACAGCGAGCTCGTGTGTGTGTGGAAACTTCCACAGGACGGACGGACGATGCAAGGCAAAGGCGGATTCACAATCGCATGCTGCAACCGGGCCACGCCTCCAGCACGCCCCAAGCCCCACCCCTTCCTCTTTGCTCACAGTTGAGGCTCCTGAGGAGCACGGGGTCATTTGAAGGTCACAAGACAACGCTGATGTTCTCATCAGCTCCACTTTGGTGTCGAGCCGACGGAGCAAAGTGCAAAAGTAGTTGGATCGTCGACAAATTCAAACACATAACGTGCACAAGAAAAACACAATCACAATCACAATTTGGTGGAAATGGTGACGGGTCCGCGCTTGAGCCACAGCGATCCGAAAAGGTCGCGGCGCCGCCCGCCGACATAGGTGGGTCAGGTCTTGACCCCCCCAACCAGATTTTTTTCTTGCATCTGGTGGGGATCTTCTGAAACCTTTTTTTCCCAAAAATTTTACAAAAGATTCCCTCACTTTTGGCAAAAATTCTCTTCTTTTTCTGAATAATTTCCTAATATTTTGGAAAATTCCCAGATTTTCTTTTCTGTGGACATTCACCTGAGTATTTTCCAAAAGTTAGCCTTTCCTTTATGAATGTTTTCTTATTTGGGGGAGGGGATTTTATGTTTTCCCAAAACAATGTCCTAATATTTCAGAAAATATTCCTTGTTCTGGAAAAATTGTTCTAATATTTTACAATAACATTTTCTCCATTTTCTGAAGAATTTTCATAAAAGAATTTCCTGAAAATTTGCCTTTTTTATTTATTTATTTTTTTTTTTTTACAAGAATGCCCCTAACTTCCATGAAATTTGCTCTCATTTTCTGAATTTCTTGCTCCATTCTCTAATTTTCCAGAAATTTTGCATTATTTTTCCAAAGATTTCCCTTTGGGAATTCCATCGTTTTTCAGAAAATGTGACTTACTTCCTGCAACAGGAACAAATTTTCAGAACATTTTTCTAAAATTGAAGCAAATTTTCTGGAAAATCTCCCTCATTTACTGGAATTGAGGGACATTTTCTTTCACTTTCTGAATATTTCCATAGTTTTAATAATAATTGCTAAATGTTTCAGAAAAAGTATTAATTTTGCAGAAGAATTCCCCATTTTCTCAAAATGTTCCCCATTTGACATAAAAATTCTCAAATTTACAAAAACTGTTTCTGGAAATTGTTTTCATTTTCCAGATCTTTGCCTTTTTGGAGGGGAAATTTTGCTCCTTGTACAGAAAATTGAAATTTTGTCCATCTTCCTACAAAATCCCCTTATTTTCCAGAAAATTCCTTCATTCTTCCTCATTTTCAAAAGTCAGCGGAAAGGCAGCTTATTGATGGTAATCACCACAGCTGCACGTGTGCATGAGAAACCAAGGAGGGGTCGTGTTGGCTCCCATTGCATGTAATCAACGAGGAAAGAATCCAAACAAGACTGGAAATAATCCAGCGTGGGGGTCGCAGTAATGGAGCGGAGTGATGATGATGATGATGAGTGAACGCTACGAAGGATGCGGGTCATCAAAAAGGCTTTCTTCAGTAGTCACAGAAATGTCATGGAAATACTTTTGGAAAACTTACATCCTCTTTTCTTTTTAATGGTGTCTTTGCAACTTCCTGTCTGGACAAACAACTTCCTGTTTGAGAGCCGATGTCCCTTTTCCTGCATCACTTTGAGGCTTTTGTATTCCTGAAATGATTGAGTGTTGACCACTGCCCAAATTGCTGCTCCTTCACATGGAGAGGAGCCAGTTGAGGTGGCCCGGGCATCTAGTCCGGATGCCTCCCGGGCGCCTCCCAGGTGAGGTGTTTCGGGCACGCCCAGTCGGGAGAAGGCCCCCTAGACCTAGGACACGCTGGAGGGACTATGTCTCACAGCTGGCCTGGGAATGCCTCGGTGTTCTCCCGGTGGAGCTGGAAGAGGTCGCCGGGGACTGGGAAGTCTGGACTTCCCTACTGAAGCTGCTGCCCCCGAGACCCGGACCCGGACAAGCGAAGGAAAATGGATGGATGGATGGATGGATGGAGTGTTGAGTTGTGATGTCACTGATGCAGTGGAAGCCGTTTAAGTCGACATAAGCGGTGGTGGTGCTTCCACGCACCCGTCGACGCTCCCGTTTTTAGCCGGGAACCCCCGGATTTGGCCCACTCCGTTGGAATAGTTTCTTGTATTTTTCTTGAACTTTGTTGGGAAACAAAAACCAAACGTTTGGCGACTGAGTGGCTTTTATTCAACGGGCTCTTTTTAGGACGACGGTGGACCGGGACTTGGAGACCTGCTCCACATAGACGGGCTGTCAGGGGCAACTTAGACGGGTTCCACTGCACCTCATGCCTGCTTTAAAAAAATAAAAATAAAAAGTCAACACACACACACGTGCACACGCGTGCACGCATCCCACAAATGAAGACCTGAGCCACACGAGGACAGAAAGACACGAAGACAAAGAAGCAAAGTCATAAACGCCACGGATCACAGTCATGTGGTCACCGTGTGTGTCATCAGAACCAATTAGCGCCCCACCAGTGGGAGGAGGTGCAGACCCCCCCTCCCACTTGGGAAAAGGAAAGGGGGCGTGGCCGCTACAGTGTTGTCTGTTCCTGCAGAGGGATGATTGACAGCTTGCACCGGTCTTGTCTTTTTGGCTTGTGACATGCAGAGCGCCCCCCGGGGGGCGCCCCGTCGCTCCCCACAAAGACTTCTTTGGGGCTCTCCGAGGTCTTTTCGGGGACGCCGACATTGAGCAGCAAAGTTTTGCAAAGGAGACCAAGCGGCAGCTCGGAATGCTAATGTTGCTTCTCCGCCGAGAAAGAGGACGCTCGGCGACACTTTGGGAAGCTGGAGGAGATTTGGACCCATCGATCGGCGGGGACGCCTAAAAAGACTTTTTTTCCCACGCTCACCCTGAAGCTTCTTAACTGGTTAGTGATGAAAGTCCTCCAGCCAAAGGAATTTCCCTCACTTTCTGAATATTCCCTCAAAGTTCCCTAATTTTCCAGGAATTTTGAGGGGATGTTGGTTCCCTTTTGATGTGAAATTTTCTAGAAAAACTTTGTGTAAATGTTCCTACTTTTCAGAAAATGTCCCTCATTGCCCAGAAAATGTCTCCCAGTTTATGTTTGGGGATAAGCGGTATAGAAACTGGATGGATGGATGGGAGTCCCAAATTTGGGGGAAAAAATTCTCACCCAAAAAAAGTCCCTATTTTCCTTGAAAATTTCTCAGATTTTCTCAAAATGTCCTTTATTTTTGGAAAATTCTCCCATTTTCCAAAAAACACTCTGGAAAATTTCCCTCACTGTTGGATTTTTTCCCTCATTTTCGGAATATTTCCCTGATATTCTAGAAAATTCTGTAATTTCCAGTAATTTTGCCTTATTCTCTGAAAACGTCCCTTATTTATTTCTTGACTTTTAAATCAGTCATTTTTTTCCACTGATTGATAGTCGTGCTAACGATTATCTGCTAATCCTTGCCATGCTGGGGAACCACATGACTCGGTCTGGACCAATCAGAGACCTTCTGTGGAGGTTTCAGCGGGACTATTGAAAGTATGCATGCTTCGGACCTGGGGGCATTTTCAAGCAGAACCAGAAAACGTTCTGACCAAAGGTTGTCAAATGGAATGAGAAGTTCCTTCATGGCATGTTTTGAAAGCCATTAAACCAAAGAGGAGGAAGACGGTAGCAAAAAGAACCTGCGCAGGCGATGACGTAACCCAAACATGGATGGAAACAACTGGACCGTCAGCGTTGCCTTAGAAAGACGATTCATCGGTCGGAGTAGAACCGGATGGGACGGCGATGCCTCAGAGACGCCTCCCATGGAGGTGTTCTGGGCACATCCGACCGGTAGGAGGACTCTAGGAAGACCCAGGACACGTTGGAGAGACTGTCTCTCAGCTGGCCTGGAAACACCGCGGGATCCACCGGGAGGAGCCGGATGAAGTAACCCGGGAGAGAGAGGGCGTCCCCACCTCAGGTAAGCGGCAGAAGATGGATGAATGGATGGACCTTTGTTAGAATTCCACTTGTCGTAACAATGTCCTATCGTGTCCTGTCCTATCTAGTCACTGACTGATGATCCTGCTCGGATGAGAGGCCAAACGTCTGAGCAGTCCAGTTGCGATCAATCAATGCCTGAGGAAGGCGAAGGACGTGCAGAGTGTTAAGATCAGCTTCCACCCTTGTGGGAAAACCTTCGACAGGATGTGGGTTAAGTGTGTTTCTTGGAATTGTGAAGGACTTCTTCCACCGCAAACACTAGGTTCTCCCCCAAAGGTGTTCCCACAAAGTTGGAAGTTGGCATTGTCCTGTTACGATGAAGAATGAAGATGGAAAGAACCTCTCATTAGCCGATTCAGGGATGTGTCGAATTCATGTTGTGCAATCCAGGCTGCTGGGAAGTCGTAAATATTCCAAAAGTCCAACCTCCACACATCCTCCACGAGTGCTAGAAGGTCAGCAACACAAAGATCTTTAGACTTGATACGGCAACGAGTTTAGTTTCGTAAATCCGTGTCTCACAGAGGATCCCGTGTAGGTCAACGGCCGTTCGGAATGGCGGACTAGAGAGAACCATTTCCTTTTTGTCCAAAGACATGAGAGAATTTGGACTAATAAAGGGTTTATGGTTGCTGGCATGGCTTTTGCTCCACTGTTTGTTAGTAAAGAACATCATGTTTAGTTTCCGTCCAGTTCTCCCTCCTTTATGGCGGTTAACTGGTTACAGTCCAGACTGTGAGTCCATTTCCGATAAGTCGGATTCCAGACTTCCCCGTCCCCAGTCATGCCTTCCAGTTCCACCAGGAGGACACCAAGGCATTTCCAGGCCAGCTGTGAGACCGGAGCCCTCCAGCATGTCCTGGGTCCGCCCTGGGATCTCCTCTGCCGGAACACCTCACCCAGGAGGCGTCCAGGAGACATTTGGACTAATCTGCTACTCTGCTCTGCTCTGAGCCCCTCCCTGATGAGCGAGCTCCTCACGCTACCTTTTCACCCAATCTAGTAGACGTAATAAGAAAAAAGACCCCTTTGGGTCTAAAACGTACGCCTGTTTTTCTCAGGTGCGCATTTTGTTTCATTTCGCCAGTTTCAGTTTGGAGTTTAGACTTTGAAAAACCATACGGACCATAAAGCCTGCTGATTGGTCAGCATTCTTTCACCGTGTCGACAGTCAGTTAGCTCGATGGCCAGCGCCCTCGACGCTCATTGTGGGCGGAACACGGGGATGATTGACCGGAGTGGACTGAAACGGGTTCTGCGGTATCCGTCTTCAAGGTTGGTCCCTGCGGGCGCTTCCGACATCTTCCCAGTTTCCGTGAAGGCAGCATGAGAGAGCAGAAGCTATTTTGTTGTCATGCAAAGAAAACGAGCGAGATGAACAAAAAGCACCGCTGTGTTTGTAAACATCTTTGTGGGGAACCATCAGCCTCCATGTTTGGTGGAATCTCCTTCTCCATCTCTGCTTCCCTGAAGGCAAACGTCTCAAGTCGTTGGTAGTCTGAGACCTTTTTGTCCTCATTAGCATTTGATACGCGTCCTTCCCCCCTTAATGCGTCGTTAGCGACCCCCGCGGGCCTTCTGCCCCCCCCACCCCACCGCCTCAGCAGTGAAACTTGAAGATGATGAGGACGATGCGCTTGTACTCCTTCCTGAAGTTGTGGTTCAGGACGCCGTAGACGACGGCGTTGAGGCAGCTGTTGAAGTAGGCCATGAAGTAGCTGGCGGTGAAGAGCCACTCGGGGATGGAGCGGCCCAGCCGGGAGTCCAGCGCCACTGCCAGGCCGATGAGGTTGAGCGGTGCCCAGCACACGGCGAAGAGCACGAAAACCACGAACATGGTGAGGAAGTTGCGCAGGTCGTGCGGCTTGATCTTGGGCCGCGAGTCGGGTTTGACGCGGCGCCGCACCTGGATGACCAGGATCCAGATGCGCAGGTAGCAGTAGGTGACGATGGCGATGGGCAGGACGAAGTGCACCACCACCACGGCGATGGTGTACAGCGAGCTGACCGACTGGGCGAAGGTGCATGAGTAGACGCGCGGGTCGTACTGCAGCGACTCCACGAACCAGTTGGGCACGATGGCCAGGACGGTGAGCACCCACACCAGCGCCACGTAGCACACGGTGTTGGCGTTGGAGAAGAGCTTGTCGTACTTGAGGCTGTGGCAGATGTAGCAGTAGCGGTTGATGGCGATGCCGGTGATGTTGAAGATGGAGCCGATGACGCTCAGGCCCATCAGGAAGCCGCTGATCTGGCAGTGGATGTAGCCGGCGATCCAGCCGTCGTGGAAGATGGCCGTCAGCACCAGCGGGTACGGGTAGATGGCCACCAGCAGGTCGGCCAGCGCCAGGCTCACCACGAAGGCGTTTCCTGTGCGGGGGGATCAGAAGATGCGGACATCAGCAGGAGGTGGGGCGGGGGGCATCGGCTTTCAGGTCGGGTTTAAAAACCCACCAAGTTCGTTTCTAAACAATGCAAACCAAAAAACACAGGCCCTAACGGGGACCAATCAGAAGGCCGAAGAAAGCCGGGAGTGGAAAAGATCTTGCATGTGGACTTTCACACTAAAAATACGGACGGGCGCCCGCGGCTGTTTCTTCATAGTCGCCGTCTAAACATCATTTTGATTATTATTATTGGCCGTTATGGAACGCAAATAAAGTCCGAATAATCCCAAATTGGCATCTATCCTCAAAAAGTTTCCATGAATAAACTTTACGTGGAAAAAATGTCATTTCGAAAAGATCTTATCCTTACTTGGAAGTTTGAGGCAGAAATTATGATAATACGGGAAGATAGTCCAAGTATTAAAAAGCAAATTGGCAATAGGAAAGTTTGAAAAATAGTTTTTAAAAGTACGAGAATAAACATAATATCACTTTAGTATATATAATATAGTATATATAATATTCACTTTTCTTGCAACATTCAAATCCATCTAAATGGATGTTCAATATGTTAGCTTTAAGCTAAGCTAACAAACTATTTCTCTTAGATTACAACTTTTTCCTCTCAATATTTGGACTTAATTATAAAATGACGGCAGATTTTTTCTGTTGTTTTTTATTTTGCATGTTTGGGCGTTTTTCTTAAACAATCTTTGTCAATTTTCTTTTGATCATATTTGGACTTTATTCTTGTTCTATGTTCATTATTCCCATAATAAGAACACTTTTTCCCTAACTTAATTTTCCAAAAAACTGAAGTTTAGTTTTGCTTGTTTCTCGTAATATTTTCATTTTTTAATGCAATTTTTTTCTCATAATATTAAGAGCTCTGACTTTTTATTCATAGCCCTCCTGATTTGGAAGACATGAATTCTCCATCAGCATCCGAGCGAGAGCGCTCGGCTCGTTTGCATACAATGGACTTCCCATCCCCAGAGGTGACCCGGGAGGCGAGAGAGGGACGGGGCGATGGAGGGGTCGGGATGGAGAAGAGGAGATTGGAAAAAGTGGAGGTGTGACGTGACGGGGACGGCGCCACGTGGGGGAGCGCAGGAAATGCCGCTTGAGGAGCAGGAGAAATCCACGGCCGTTCCCCCAAGGCTCTCATTTGGCGGCGCCGCCCAGCGAGGACAGGAAGTGATGTCGTCCCCACAAAGTCAATTGACACGCCCACTTCACACTCCCTCTCTCCCAAAAGGCTTCCCGCCTCCTCTCGTAAAAGGAACGTCCATTGTTGCCATGGTTACTCCTCCCAATCCATTCCTTATTCTTCCTCATTACACTTTCATACACTCAGTGTACTTACCCGAGTGCACTACGCTGACTAACACCAACACCCTCGGCAACTAAGTAACTAAGTATACTTACTCAAGTGCACTAC
>QODF01000009.1:5145812-5160929 GCA_024372805.1 Oostethus manadensis | reverse complement strand
GGGTGGCCCCCAGCGCGGGCTGCGGCTCCTCCAGGGGCATCAGTTGCGGGAGGTGCCGAGCGTCGACGAGCTTCATGGGGTCGCCGGGTCCTCGCGGCATCTTCACGCGCCTTTCGCCCGCCGCTGGCGGGACCTGGTGGCGCGCGCGGGAGTCACGGGTTCGAGTCCCGGGCTGTCACATCGCGGGTTCCCGCCTCGGAGGAACGACTTTGGCGGGAGGGCGCCGTTCGAATGTCGCGCTCAGGTGTTCCCGCCACACGTGCGCACGGAAGGCTAAGAGGCGCCTTTTAGCTTCCCGCCTCTCTCGCGCTCTCTCTCTCGCTCGCCTCTCTTCTCCCGCCTCCGGTGCGTGTGCGTGTGAGCGTGCGCGCACTCGTCCCTCACTTTATCCCCCCCTTCTTCCTCTTGGTTGGACCCTCATCTTCATCACCTGTCTTCATTGCCGCTGCCCCCCGCGCACGCGCCTGGGCAACAAGCGTGTTGGCTTGATGACCACCAGGGGCGCCATTGAGCCGCCAAATTCCCCCCCGCGAAGTTTGATGGGGTGGAATTATGGACTACACACAAGTTTGTGTACATTTCTCTTTGTGTTATTACACATTATTTTAATAAAATATCCAAATCAAGGCATTTTTTAAACAAATTGAAGGAAAAAAGTAACCGTGCATTTTAACTGCCTAAAAATGTTTTTAAAAACATCATCCATCCACTCATTCATCCATTCATCCATCCATTCATCCATTCATCCACCCATTCATTCATACATTCATTCATACATCCATTCATCCATCCATCCATTCATACATCCATTCATCCATCCATCCATTCATCCATCCATTCATACATCCATTCATCCATCCATCCATTCATTCATACATCCACCCACCCATTCATACATCCACCCATTCATCCACCCATCCATCCATCCACTCACCCAATAATCCATCCAAACATTCATCCAATTATTCATCCATCCTTCCATTTTCTATGCCACTTATCCCTATTTGTTAATTTTATCTTTGTAAAAAGTCCATTGTGTGTTGTTGCTTTATGGCGAGTGTGCAGTGAGGGATGATTCCCATACTCCGTAGTCGCATCTTGGCTCCGTAGCGGAAGGGGCGGGGCTAACTTGCGTGGTTGCAATTGAGAGACAGAGAATAGGTGAGCTGAACTTCATGTCCAGTGCAACTTTGAACTACACTACACTACGCTACACAACACTACACTCTACTACACTAAACTAAAGTACAGTACACTAAAATACACTACCCCACACTGCACTACATTATGCTACAGTAAACTACACTATAATACTCTACATCACACCACACTCCACCACTCCACACTACATTATGCTACACTATACCACACCAGACCACACTACACTGCACTATGCTACACCCCACACCTTCCTGACACAACTCTGACCAGGAATCGCACCCACATCCATCGGCGTGCACCATTCCAACCCCCACCCCCCAAAAAAACGCACCTTGCTACCTGGAAATGGCACCAGGAATGAGATGGTGCCGTCCTGCAGTTTCCTGCTGNGTGTGTGTGTGTGTGTGTGTGTGTGTGTCAAAGGTGAGCACGTTTGTGAGAATAATGTTTGATGAGACATCAAACAGCTTCCATTATTTCAGCACCTCGGGTGTTGTCCTCATTATCCGTTTAGAAAGGCCAGCATGTTGCGTCCGCGTGCACGTGTGTGCCCGTGCGTGCACGTGTGCGTGTCTTGACTTAACTGCAGGCAATCCTGAGAGTTGATTTGTGAAAGAAACTTGTAGTAAAAAGTCTGCATGTGTGGGTGCGTAATAGACATGCAGTATACAAATACATTTTTCCCAAAAGGAATCACGGAATACTGTCAGTGAATTTGCTCCAACACTCTTGGGATAGAGAACAATGTACGCAATGTACTGATAAAGTAAATATTAATCAGAGAAATATAATGTAATGATCTTTCAAATAGAAAGATGATAATACTGCACTGTAATAATATCCATGAATGATGTCATGTAAATAACGTGATATGTACGTATAAGTATAAAAGTGTTCATATTAATGTATTCGTGAATGTGATGACATATTAATATGTGATAATAGTTATCATAATGTGAAGGCTAAAGTCATCTTAATTTAATAATAATGTAAAACAGTACATAGAATAATAATAAAATTCATGTAGGAATGTGTAGTAATGCATTTATAATAATCTAATCATAATTCAATCATAATTAAATTGTGAATGCAATAACAATATTATCATAGTGTAACAATAAAGTAGAAATAATTTAACACTACCATAAGTACACTGTAGTAATAATGTAATAACAATGTACACACAATGTAATATAATAATGTAAATACAATGTAAAAAGGTAAACAAGTACCGTTGCATTGTACTGTTGGTAATATTTACTTAGCCACACAGTGCAATGGGAGGAAATGATATTTTATTTTTATATTCATATACTGTCTGTACAACAAAATAAAAAAATCATAAAGTCAACATTGGCTAAAAAAAATAAATGTTCAAAAATGCAAGAAAACCAAACATGTTTACATTCAAGTGGAGTCCAAAGACATTTTGGATCAAACAGTCACAGTTCAACACAACAACGTGTGCGTGTGTGCGTGTGTGTGTGTGCGTGTGTGTGTGTGTTGGCGCGCACATGACATTCTTTACAAAACAACAACACAACTTGAGACAACAACACTTCACATCAACGTGAAATACACAACTTCCCCCTCCAAAAAGTGCTGAGACAAGAAGAAAATATTGTTAGCATCTGCAAAAATCACACTAGGAGCATGGAGGGTTTTATTCTGAAAGTCCGTTTATATGCTTATATTTGACAAGAAATGAAATCATGTTTGTATTGAAATTTAAGGTAAAAAAAATATATATTTTGGCCAATTTTAAGGAAAAAAAGAAGAAAGAAAATGAAAACGGTGAGTAAATTCACCTTAAAGGACAAGCATATACATTTCAAAATAAAAGACCAGATTTTTTTACTCAAGACTCAGTTGGACGTCAACACTTCATTGGCAAAATGCCCCCCCCCCCAGGAATGACATCAACCAATCACAACAGTCACACGCACGACACGCTTGCTTGGAGGATCCAGCCTCCAATGTGCACGTGCACACGCCCCCGACCACTTCCTGTAAAGACGTTCGTTAGCGAAGAGACGTTGCCGCGCTGAAGGAATTAGAACATGACTTCCTCACAGCTGCCGTAGTCGCTCTCCACCGCGCCGCAGCCGTCGTAGTTCCGCCCGCCGGCCTCGCTCGGCCGAGTCTGAGGCTGAGCTACGTTGCCGGCGACGGGGGCGGCGAAGCCCGTTTGCTCAGCAAAGGAGGGCGTGGCCACACTCAGCCGCACGCTCAGCCTCTTGTAGCCGGCGGGGGTGTTGTCCAGGGAGCGGGCCTGTGACGGCGGGTTGTAGCTGATGGCCGTGTACTCGTCGGGGCACTGGGATCTGGGGAGGGGCACGCCGTCGGGACCCAGGAAGTGGTCCAGGTTCTGGTTGCTGTAGCAGGGCGGCAGGGGGGCGCGGCGGTCTGAGCGCTCCAGGGGGAAGGGGAAGCCGCCGAATCGTGAATTCCTGCGTGAGTCCACGCTGGAGGACGAGTAGGTGTCCTCTACGATGTCAAACTGCGGGAACTCTTGCGCGGCTGGACGCCCAAAGTAGTCCGGGTCGGCGGGATAGACTGCCAAGAAACACAAAGACAAACATCACTTGGCTATACAGAGGAAGGGGAGGAGCTACCAAACAAAAAGCCAAGGGGTAAGAGCCAGGGGGTACACCCGTGTGGAAGTAATTGTACTGAGTGGGGAAGTAAGGGTACTTAGTGGGAAAGTAAGTACACACTGGACTTGGTGGGAAAGTAAGTGTACTTAGTGGGGAAGTAAGTACACACTGGACTTAGTGGGGAATTAAGTGTACTTAGTGGGGAAGTAAGTACACACTGGACTTAGTGGGGAATTAAGTGTACTTAGTGGACAAGTAAGTAGACAGTGTACTGATAGGACCTGCTGATAGGACCAGCGCATTGTGGTGCAATCCCTCCATGTTCAAAACCTGGTCAGGGTGCCTGGTAAGATTGGTTCTATTTTGTTTAGAAAAGTACAGACGGCTTCCTTGCTATTTTTTCAGGTCATTATCACCACTAATAGAATGCCAGCTAGATAGCTCATCTGGGCGATGGTTCATGATCTTTGGGGTTCAAAACCCGATCGGCGCAGATGGACATGTCGGGTATCCAGCTGTGCTTTTTTTGACTAGAAAAAGACAAACCGATGGCTTCCTTTCTCAATCATCATCACCGATACAATTTCCTGAGTGCTTGCCAGCTGCCTAACTCGCTGGTAACGCCGCGGGTTCGCGGTGCAGGGGTTCACGGTTCGAAACCCGGTCGGGGCGCTCAACAAGTGACAGGGAGTTGCTTCCCCGGTTGGCGATCGATGAGGCACAATGTGACAGGGACAATGGCTAGGAGAAGAGGTCAGGTGGAGCGGAGTTCTTTCGTCGTCTTTGCCGTCGTGGGGGGGTGTGCACGCCCCCCGAGCTCTCATTATGGTAAGTATCTCCGCACTACGCCGGAGACGACGAAAGAACTCCACTCCACAAATCAGCCTAGGGAAAGTTTAGGGAAAGATGTGCCTCAGAGATCGGTCAGCTGGATGAAGTCAACGTAAAAGGAGGATTAGGCGTGCGTGCGTGGCGGGGGGGTTAGAACGCGCGGGAGGTTGGAAAACGGCTTAGGCAGCTGGGGTTTTGGTTTTTACCAAAAAAAAAACAAAAACCTTTGTTTAAGACTTACACAAATCATTATTTAACTTACATTCTGGCAACAACTCCGGCTAGGTTTTGAACCCCTAACCTCTGAACCATGAATATGCCGTGCTACCAGCCAGCTAGGCAGCTTGTAAGCACTAAGGATATTGTATCGGTGGTGATGACTGAGAAAGGAAGCCATTGGTTTTTCTTCTTGTAGACAAAACAAGTACAGATGGATGCACATCAGGACCATGGTCCCCAACCGGGTTTTGAACCCCATGCATCATACACCATAACCCGGACGTGCTACCAGATGAGCCATCCAACTGTCAAAAACACAATGTATTCAATTGGTGGTGATGATGACCTGAAAAAATGACAAGGAAATCGTCTGGCCTTTTCTAGACAAGAAATGCTGCAAGTGGTTGGCCGCCTAATCTTATCAAGCATCCTGACCAGGTTTCGAACACAGTGACTGCACCAAGATCTGCTGGTCCTACCAGCAGAGCTGGCCAGCATTGACAATTAAGGTGACTATAAATATAGAGTATATTTTTCCAGAAAAAAATAACCAACAAGAAGGTGGATGCATGAGGTGCCATCAGCCATGACCAGGTTTCCAATCCCCCTTGCGTCATGACTCAGTGTTGGCACCAGCAGAGTTGATCAGCTGAAAACAGTGTTTGGCCCGAAGAGGTTTTGAATCCCAGTCCCCTTGCATTAAGAACCAGTGGTGCTTCCACCGGACTGGCAGACACCCCTGATACGGTGTTGTTGGAGTCCCTTGAAAAGGGCCACATATGTTTTTGTTAAATGGGACAGACATGTTTTCATAGCCCAATTGGTGTAGTAGTCCATGGAATCTCCATGGACCATACGGTCTCATTGTGGTATGGAGTCGCGTGGTTAGCAACAAGATGGGCACTGTTGCGCGGTTTATGCAATAATCTATTTTTAATTAGTGTAATATATATTTATATTATTTGAATGAAAAATAAAAGTCATCATTCATCAACTTCCAGCACTTTAACCAATGCTTCCAGCCTTCACTTTCAGTAATATGGCGTCGCGTGGTTATGAGGTCACGTGGTTAGCAAGAAGATGGCGCAGTTGTATGGTTTATGCAATAATATATTTTAAATATACAATTATATTTAATTAAACATAAAAGTCATTATTAATCATTTATTAACTTTAACCAGTAGTACTTCCGCTAGTATGGCATCGCATAATAATGATGTCACCCGGTTGTGATGTCACCTGGTTAGCCACACCTGTGACCTTTGACTAAATCAATTAAACGAATTCTATCAATCAATCAATCCGTGAATTCAATTTTGACAGGAACCCGACCCCTCTGAAGGAGCGGATGATATGAGCTGCTCAGGCAGGGTCATAGGTCGTCCACTGGAAAGGACGGCGACATCGGGCTGGACACGAGAGCGTTCTTTGCCACGGCAAGGAGAATAACAAGCGACTTAGTGAGAGTGAAGCGAACTTCCTCCCTCCTCAGCAGCAGCAGCTCAAGGCCTCATAAAATGTGCATCCAGTGTTGCATTATGCAAATGACTTGTTTGTATTTGCATTTCTTTCCGTGAAAAGAAGGCATGACAGCAACCGCTGACCCCTGCCTGCAATTAATCAATGAAATTGTGCGTAAAAAAGG
Source organism: Oostethus manadensis (assembly GCA_024372805.1). Lineage (NCBI taxonomy): Eukaryota > Metazoa > Chordata > Actinopteri > Syngnathiformes > Syngnathidae > Oostethus > Oostethus manadensis. The sequence goes on along the minus strand of QODF01000009.1, from coordinate 5,154,476 downwards.
AATATAAAAACCCTAATTAGTGTCCAAATGCAGGGCCGTGCGTATTTACGCCAGCGGGTTGGCTCCGGGTTTGGGTTGGCTGAAGAGCTTTTGATAATGGAGGAAATTGCGCTTCAAACGTTTGTTTTGGAAGTCCTAAGAACAGGTCTGCACAAAGAACAGACTCGTCTTATGAACATGCGTACGTGATGGACGTACTCCCACAAATGATTACTAACAATGGGATTAGTTCCGTGCTCGCGGTGGATAGGCGGACAAATACAAAGGCAGAATAAGACATATTGGGAAGGATTCGAATTGGTGGACGAATCAATTGGTGAAAAATTACACAGTCGCATGAATATGTAGGGGGAAAAATACGTAGGCGGACAACCGAGTAGTTGACAGAATATGTGGGGAAACCAATATGAAGTAGGATGAACAAGTCCGAAGAATACATTTGGTACGTAGTCAAAATCAGCCGGACAAATAAGTGGTTGGAAGAATACGTAGAAAGAAGGATACATAGTTGGGGGAGTACATAAAAATACGTATTGGAAAGAGTACATAAGTAGGACAAAGTACTTGGAAGAATACGTAGCCAGAAGGCCACGTAGGTGGACAAATACATAGTTGGATGTATAAGCAGTCAGAAGAATACGTAGCTGGACGGATACAAAGTCGACTGAGCAACTACGTGGTAGGGTGTAGAAGGAAGAGCGTGTAGTTGGAAGAATACGTAAGAGGACGAATAAGTAGTTGGAAGAAGTGGTTGGACAAACACAGAGTTAGAAGAATACGTAGCGGAAATACACTGAGACAGAACACAGTTGGTGCGTCACTACTTGGAGCAGAGAGGGGGCGGAGTCAGAGTGTCACGAGGACAAAAGAAACGTAACCTGAATTTGAAGTACATGGCACTTACGCCGCCTCCTTTTAAAGTACCTTCATAGTCCAGGTCCCAGTGTTTTTTCTTGACCGAGTCGTTGTCCGAGCTGGATGGGGGTCTGACGGGCAGGTTGGGGGCCACGCTGCACACCGCCGGACTGTGAGATTTCAGGGGAGAGACTCCGCCACCCGAGCTGATGTGGCTACGCAGGAGCAGCGACCTGAAGGGCGAGTGGTCCAGGTTGTTGGTGGGGGCCCCCATAGAGTTAAGCTCCATGGCAGTGGCATCCTGGTTGCCAGATTTCCGGCTCTTGGACAAACTTGACGGAAAGTAACTGGAACAATGTGGAAAACATAAAAAACAAATTTGACATTTCATTTATTTATCAAAAAGGTCAGAAAATGAAATTGTTCAACGACAGTGGAACCTATCAGTGCCCCTCGGACAGGCTGAGTCACGTCAACATAAACCTCATCAACCCGTGTTTCATACAAGTCATTCTGTAGGCTGTCTATTTCTTGAACCCTTATGTCAACACCCAACTTTCAGGTTAGATTGGTTTAAAGATTAGGGGTTAGGGTAGGGGTAGGATTAGAGTTAGGATTAGTGTTACCTACCTCACCCCAACCCTAAACCCAAAGGTCAACATTTATCTTAAATGTTAGGGTTGGGGTAGGATTAGTGTTACCTACCTAACCCTAACCCTGATCCTTTAGGTCAACATCTAATTTAGAGGCTAGATTGATTTAAGGGTTAGGGGTTAGGGTAGGATTAGTGTTAGGATTAGTGTTACCTACTTAACCTTTACCCTGAACCTTTAAGTCAAAATCTACATCAGGGGTCTCAAACTCGTGCCATGGAGGGCCGAGAGCCTGCAGGTTTTCTTTCCAGCCAGTCACTATAGCAGGTGCTTTTAATGATCAACACCTCCTTCAATTTGAGGGAAGGAGCTCATCAGCACTTGCTTTAGTGACCGGCTGGAAAGAAAACCTGCTGTGTCTCAGCCCTCCATGGCATGAGTTTAAGACCCCGGTTCTACATCATTTGCATCCGGGTCAGGGTAAAATTTATTAACCCTGGGCGGCAACAAAAACACTAAATACAGCACCAACATTAAAAAGAGTTATTCAGCAGAACAATGGCTGCGGGAATCAAATCATTTCCTCATTCTGTTGGTCCTACATTTTGGAGCACCGTATCTGCGACCCGGTGGAACTCATCATGCTGGGGGTGACTGAGATCATCGAGGATGATCAAGCCTTCTTCAGAGTTCGCCTCTGACACAAGGTTGTCAGGTCATTAAGTGGGGTGCCAGCAATTCTGCCGGACACTTTAGCAATGCCTTGCAACCTCTTCCTGTTTTTGAGGGTGAGCAACCCATACCAGCATATAAAAGCAGATTAAAAAAAGAATAAAACATTTCCAAAAAAATGTTATCCACTTTAAAACTGCAAAGTTTAGGATTAAAGTGCATCCTCTGATGAGCTTTATTACATACGGCATCCACCTGAGACCCAAATGTTAGCCTGTGGTCCAGCACCGTTCCCAAATATTTGTACTGCTGAAGCACCTCAACAGCCGGCTTACTAAGGACAACAGGAGACAAGACTGGAGCATTCTTTGTAAAATCTTCAGTCATCTATTTGGTTTTGGACACTTTGAAGTGCCACACCGATCCATACATTCAGACACTACTGGGCCATGATGAGGGTAGTCATTGCTGAGAAGAGACCCAATCATTGAGTCATTTGCAAATTTAAGGATATTCCGCCCTCGGGTATTCAGTTTGCACTCATTCGTATACAAGCAAAGAAAAGCGGGGAGAGGACGCAACCCTGTGGTGACCCAGTGGAAGATAAAAGAACATCATCAACTCCCCTGCGAGACTTGTAAGCAAACTGGTATGGATCCAGATTTACCTGTACAGCATTCCAAACCCCTTCACAATTTTCACCAGAGAAGTGAGACCCTCGGGTCTGTAGTCATTAAGAGCCTTATGACTGTTCAGTTCTGGCCCAGAATCCATAATAGAATCCTTCCAAACACACAAGGAACCTTTTGAAGTTGGAGAGACAACTTGAAAAAAAAAAAGAGAAAATGTCTACCAACTGGTCTGGACAATTTTTGGGGATACGACCCCCAGTACCATCAGGGCCAGGGTTTTCCCTATCTCTAACACCTCTAAAAAGTTTAAGGACCACCGGATCCCCGCTCACCTGCACAGTGGTCTTTTCAAAGGTATTTTTAAAATCGGACAACTCCTTACTAAAATTGTGGATATTGAAATGCTACAAAAACGCAACAAAAACCGCCCAGCCGGAAACCAGTTAATTTGCCAGCTCAAGGTCAGACTGGTCTCACTGGGAGATGACACTCTTTTTAAGCGGCAACCCCTTCAAGGTTTTGATGTTTCTAAAGCTGTGGAGCTTCTCTACTTTATCCCTATAGAAGAACTTTGTCTTTTCTCACCATCTCTGAAGCTCCCTGTCGGATCATGTCACACTGGTAGAAACATAAGTTACTCAGTGTGATTGAGTTTTCCAGACATTTAGATATCCGTGGCTTATTATTTGGATATAAAGAAATCCATTTCCAGGGAATGACCAAGCCTTCACAGAAAGTAACATATGCAGAAATAGTCTCAGTCAATTCTTCCAAATCCACACAGGCTTCTTTAAACACGTCCCGGTCCATACAGTCATAACAGTCTTGTAGACACTGAATGGAGTCTTCCAACCAATTCGAATTCTGGTTTGTTCCTCTTCAGGACCAATTTGTATGATGGAACTAAATAAACAACATTATGGTCAGAAATTTCGCCAGAGTAGTGACATACTGGTAAAGATTACCTATGGACTTGTCTGGTTTGCAGTCGTTAAAATCACCCGTACCAAAGTTTGGTGCGTCCGGCGCTACGCTTTATGTGTCAGCCCTACGGCTAACACATGGATGCCACATGGATGCCCAGGATGCCTTGTCAACATCAGCCTTTGGGTGAATATAAACATGTCACAAACGACCGCGGGAATTCCCTCGGCAAGTAAAAGGGATGTAGGGATACAGACAGTAATTCAACGTCTGGTGAGCACACCAGCGTTGCACCAGTTTTTGATAACACAAAGACTCAAACCTCCACCAAGTGACTCGCCGTTCACCCTAACCCTTAAACATTAAGGTGACATCTAAATGATACCAGACCGTAGAACTAAAATTTATGTTTGGTTGCATTCGGAGGTTATTATGGTCTGGCTTCTCTTTAACTTGTATGCCCTAAAAAAATGGATAAAGTTACCTGTTGGAGTCCTCCACGCAGACGGCCTTCTTCTTCTGCTGCTGCTGAACATGGCGTTTTCTGATGCACACAAAGATGGCGACCAGCAGCAGCAAGCCCAGCACGCTGCCGCCAATCTGCATGATCTCCAAGTAGCCCACCATGGGAGACACCTGAGGATGGATGGCGTACGTCAGTCATGTCACGTACAAAGTGTTGTCCTGGGGGACCTGATAGAGGACTGACCTGGGGCAGAGGATCGCAGTGGAAGGAACCGTCAGAGAGTTTGCAGTGAAAGCCTCCGGGACACGGATTGGGAGAGCAGACATCCACTAGATTGTGACACCTGGAGGACAACAGGAAGAACATGAATAACAATCAGATGTTGTTCAATAATCACACCCGAACCTGCTGGGCTTGTTGTCCTAAAACTTGTGAAGTAAAAGAAAAACAACATTGCTTATGTTTGCATGTCCACCATACTCATATATTAAGCAGAATATATCGGCGGTTTCTATGTACCTCTAGCAGTTGCATATTGATCACATGATGCAAGGTAACGTAACAACTCGCGGTCATACGAACACTTTGACAGACGTTGCTAAAACCAACAGATGGATCTTCTTACTGCTTGCCAAAGTTCCATTAATCGTTGGCCAGAAGTCATCATTGCTATCCATGTGTTCTGTTTCTGGGTTTACATATGTTCTGCATGTAAACCCTCCTGACCAGGTGTCCAAACCACCACATCCTCCTCCTTTCAGTTCAGGCAGCAGCAGTTTCTGCCGGATGACAGTGCTTCTCACCTTCTCTCTAAGGGGATCCCTGCAACCCTAGGGAGAAAACTCATTTCGGCCGCTTGTACGCGCCATCCTGTCCTTCCCTAATCCTCTTCACCACAACGGACTGATGCAGACTCTGCACCAATGCCCGTGTTCATCTCACGGTCCGTCCTTTCCTCGCTCATGGGCAAGACTCCAAGGTACTTAAACTCCTCCACTTGGGGCACGATCTCATCCCCGCCCCTACACCCTCGGGGAGAAGCACAGACAAAAGAAATCTGACCTTGATGGACGGGCATGCACGCGTGGAGTACTTTAGTAAACGTATCCTTGTGATGTCGTGCGCTTGATGGAAAAGTGTATTAGGTCTCGTTTTGCGACGGTCTTCATCTTTATTGGATGCTGCTTGGGTGAACGACTTCCTGCCGCGCGGATGCTGTGAATCCCCCGTTGTGACGGCGATGGGAACTCGCAACGCACACGATGACAAACAACGCTAGGGCAATCATTACCACACACACACACACACAGTGACAAAACATGTGTGTGTGTGTGTGTGTTCTAATTCACTTACGCAGTTCCATGCATCAGCCATACATGCAAATCTGCACATTCCTGCTGTACGATGCAGGGGTGTGCACGGCGTGCGTATATAATGAGGCTGCTGCTGGGCTGGGAGTTGGGATTTTAACGTGGAACACCAGAACGTCCCCCCGCACATGTCCATGCTGTGTGTTCTTAACACCTGAGTGCAGAAACCCTAACCCACATCCGTGATTATCGTTACACACGTACTGGAAATGACAATCGCAATATTTACTCTCTTCTTCTTCTTCTCTCCTTTTTACTGGTGAATTGCAACCACTCCAGGCAGCCCCCCCGCTTCCGTTACGTAGCCAAGAGCTTGACTATTGAGGGTGGTAAGTGTCCATCTCTGCATCCCCGCCATTTTGACTGTTCCCAGGAGCCCGAGTGTGCGTACGCAAGTGCAACACTAGTGGAACAACAGACCGACTACGCTGCACGGAAGTGTTGGGACAGCTGCAGGAAGGTAAAAGAGCAGAAGATGTGGCGTCAGAGCAGCTCCCAATCTCCTGAGATGACTTCCCACGAGAGTTTGTCTGAGAGAGAGCGTCTCTCACTCGAGAGTAGAGGGCGCTCACGGGGGTCAATGTCAGCTGACTGAACGACGGCGATCTTTTACCTCTCGTCTTGGAAGGACAGTCGGGAGTCACGGAGAAGTGATTACGAGGGGGGGGGAACGGAACATTTACAGCTTGGAGAGGATCCGGAGGGGAAAAGTCATCCACCTCCATTCCCGTAACGCACGCACATCCACATGCACTGAAACCTGATGGTTTGTCCTCTGAGGTGATGAAGCCTACACCACCATGTGAATACTGTACTGGTGTAACAGTGCTTCCCACAATCATTGTCTTTTTACTTGCAGCCATGCAATAAAGTGATTAAAAACCCCGACCCCGACCCCGACCCTTTATGCACTCAAAGACTCACCGCACAACTTTGAGCCAACCGAGGTGCGAGTGTGTGTGGCGCCCAGCATACCACCAACTACAGGACTGGAGTGGAACACCACCCCTACCTGACAAGATGGGCGCGCGTTTGGCCTTGGCGGGGGTTGCTTTTCAAATCAGTTTCAGTCCCGATTGGCCACCAAATGCTAAACTCTGATTGCGTGTAGAACGTACTTACCCTGCGTCGGCGCGCTCCAGCGAGCAGTTGCACATGTAGCCTTGGTCTTTGGGCACGCACACTCGGCCGTGGCTGCACGGCTGGGAGGCGCACGGGTTGTTTCCCCTCTCGCAGCGGGCGCCGTGGAAGAGTCCCGCACACACGCAGCGAGCCTCTGCAGAGCCACGAGAACATAAGAAGACGATGGTGATGATGGTGTTTGCCCGCATATTTGCTGCCCCGTCTTTTCTCGTTCTGTTTTTTGGACACCCCAGAAAGACTTGCAAGGTGCAGGTGATCTTCGTCATCCTTGAGGATGCTCTGCATGAATTGCAAAGTAAGCTGCTATCTCTGCCGAGAAGTGATGCGCTAGGCCCAATTAGCGATAAGATGGAATGCTAATGAAGGTCAGAGCGAGACGCCATCAGCGCATCTTAGCCTGAAGACTTCTGCTAGGCGGCGTTGCTGCCATCAGGACACTTCCTGAGAAAATTACTCGCTGCTGAGGAATCCGCGGCACCAAAAGGTGCCTAAGTCATGCTTGGACTTGAGTCTGACTCCGTCTCGGCTCGCAAGGACACTTTCCTTCTTTTTCATAACTTTTTGTCTTTGAACCTCCCATTTTCTGGGGTGAAAGAGACATCGCTCACCTCCGCTGGCGTCCTCCTGGCAGGCGCCTCCATTTCGACAGGGGTTGTTGTCGCAGACACCCCCTCTGCTGCAGCACTCGTACACCCCAAACACCCTCCTTCTGCCGGGCCCCGCCCACTCTGATGCATCCCCGACTCCGACCGGCTCCCCGTTGACCTCCAGATGCTCCAGGCAGCCGTCAAATCCCCGGGGGCGACCTCCAGGAGTGGCGACGTCCTGGTGGGGGTCAGAGGCAAACAGCAAAACACCCTGGGGGCGCATCATGCGGCACGGCGCCGCCAGGTTGGCGGACACGGGCGGCCGCTGGTCCAAGGTCACCCTCAAGGACGCCGGTTGGACCTCCAGCAGGACGCGGTGCCATCGGCCGTCCGACACGGTGTGTGACTTCAGCGCCACGCGTCCGGGAGCGAGGACGCCGCAGCTGAAGACAAAGTGAAGCTGGCCGCCGCTCACCTGGGGGGGAAAGGTGAAGTTCGTTTAGGACGGCGAGACAATGAAGTTGTTAATGAACATATCGAAGCTAAACGTTGCGACAGGCGCCATCTTTGGAAAGGACAGAATAGTCGATTTGGATAAGATCTGCACGAGTCTGAGCTGACGATGAATCCTCCGCTTTTCTGCTACGCTCAAATAAGCGACACACTTAGCAGAAATAATATTAATAATAATATCATAAATAATAACGTCACACACCTCCATTCTCATCATTAATTGTTCCAAATCTATTTTCCCACCAGAAATATTGTAATATTTTCCTACATTAAATATTGTAATATTTTCCCACCAGAAATATTGTAATATTTTCCTACATTAAATATTGTAATATTTTCCCACCAGAAATATTGTAATATTTTCCTACATTAAATATTGTAATATTTTCCCACCAGAAATATTGTAATATTTTCCTACATTAAATATTGTAATATTTTCCCACCAGAAATATTGTAATATTTTCCTACATTAAATATTGTAATATTTTCCCACCAGAAATATTGTAATATTTTCCTACATTAAATATTGTAATATTTTCCCACCAGAAATATTGTAATATTTTCCTACATTAAATATTGTAATATTTTCCCACCAGAAATATTGTAATATTTTCCTACATTAAATATTGTAATATTTTCCCACCAGAAATATTGTAATATTTTCCTACATTAAATATTGTAATATTTTCCCACCAGAAATATTGTAATATTTTCCTACATTAAATATTGTAATATTTTCCCACCAGAAATATTGTAATATTTTCCTACATTAAATATTGTAATATTTTCCCACCAGAAATATTGTAATATTTTCCTACATTAAATATTGTAATATTTTCCCACCAGAAATATTGTAATATTTTCCTACATTAAATATTGTAATATTTTCCCACCAGAAATATTGTAATA
>QODF01000009.1:5123445-5144565 GCA_024372805.1 Oostethus manadensis | reverse complement strand
TTTTTCCTTTTCTGCTGTTTTTTTATTCTCTAGCTTTTTCAGTTTGTGTTGTCCTTATTCCCAAAACATTTTGCCTTTAGAACTTCTTCCGGTTCTCCAAAAATGACAGCTAGACGGGTTCAGTTTCTGACGCTCGATGATGACGCTTTTCCTCATTCAACTACGACATAAACGAGTTTTTTTCCCTTCGGATTACAACTTTTTCCTCGGAATACTTTGACTTTTCCCATTTTTGCTGCTGTTGTTTTTTGATGAGTTTTCTTGTTAAATTCTTTTTTCAAAAAATTAAAAAGTAGCAGTGGCCTGCAAGTAGCCCCAGGGCTGCGCTTTGGACACCCCTGCTTGTGGAAGGGGGGGGTGGAAAAAGCTGAAATCAAGTTTTGTTATGTAAAAAACTGCCAGCAGTCGGCCTCCCACTGGGAGCGAAGCTTCTGACAAAAACCTGCGCTGATGACCGCCTTTACAAATTCTTTGTGAAGGCCTTCCTCCTCAGAATGCGTCACGCCGAGGCGTCTTCTTCCCACCCAAACCCAGGAGGCTGCGCTCCTGCAGCGGAATGACTGAGCGGAGGTGATTGAACATTCCGCATGCCACGCAAACCAGATGGGGGGCGTGGGGGGGGGGGGGATCACAGCTCAGAGAATTATTCATTCTTCTACGATTTAGACCTTCTCATCGGAAGTCCTCGCTGCCTCCCTCCTCATGCTGTCGTGGCAGGCGCCGCATCGGCGGGAAGCTGCGGGCGTCACGGCTAGGGTTCAAAGGTCAGCAACAGGTCTGATGACGGCAGCAGTCATGGACCGAATTTCCATCATGAAGAAGATTCTATGTTTTTTTGTAGACCAGGGATTCTCAGACTGGGCCGAGGCATTGAGTGACAGCGTTGATGATTCCCTTCATGTATAAAATCCAATCCGTGGTTATTATTATTATTATTACAACTGTATGCAAACAAAGTTATGAGAAAAATATTTAGAAGGAAAAAAATTGCAGACTCTGCGGTAACTTTCAGTGAATAAAATCCAAATATTAAGAATTAGACAAATTGAACATCCAAAAGACAATCTAAAAAAATATATTCAGTCTCAAACACACACAACAATGACTAAAGTTAGCATTATTGGAAAATTAGGATGCAGACAAAATTGTAACCATTGGAAAAAACAACAACAGCAAAAATGTGGAGAAATTGCCGTTATTTCCAGAGAATAAAGTCAACGTTTATTGTAAAAAGTAAAAGTAGTAATTCTGTAATACCAAACTCGTGTTATTATAGGGAAAAATGTGCCATTTTAGCAGCATGGAGATGAATTATTTGTAAAAATATATGTTCTTAAGTTGTAATATGATCAGAAACAAACATACAAAATAAAGTAGTCATTTTTGTAAATTAGGTTGCAGATAAAATTATTTGAATTTATTACTAATAATTTATTCATATTAGACAAATAAAGCCTTGCAAAAAAAAAATGCGAGGTTGAGAAGATGCAAGGTTGAGATGATGCGAAGCTGAGAAGATGCAAGGTTGAGATGATGCGAGGTTGAGAAGATGCAAGGTTGAGATGATGCAAGGTTGAGAAGATGTGAGGTTGAGATGATGCGAGGTTATGAAGATGCAAGGTTGAGATGATGCGAAGTTGAGAAGATGTGAGGTTAAGGTGATGAGACGTTAAGAAGATGTGAGGTTGAGAAGATGCGACGTTGAGATGATGCGAGGTTGAGAAGATGCGAGGTTGAGAAGTTGCGAGCTTGAGAAGGTGCGAGGTTGAGAAGATGCAACGTTGAGATGATGCGAGGTTGAGAAGATGAGAGGTTGAGATGATACGAGGTTGAGATGATGCAAGGTTGAGAAGATGGGAGGTTGAGGTGATGCAAAGTTGAGAAAATGCCAGGTTGAAAAGATGCAAGATTAAGAAGAATAGAGATTGAGAAGATGTGAGGTTGAGAAAATGCAAGGTTGAAAAGATGCAAGATTAAGAAGATTAGAGATTGAGAAGATGTGAGGTTGAGAAGATGCAAGGTTGAGAAGCTGCAAGGTTGAGATGACGCAAGGTTGAGAAGATGTGAGGTTGAGAAGTTGCGAGCTTGAGAAGGTGTGAGGTTGAGAAGATCCGAGGTTGAGAGGATGCGAGGTTGAGAAGATGCGACTTTGAGATGATGCGACGTTGAGATGATGCGAGGTTGAGAAGATCCGAGGTTGAGAGGATGCGAGGTTGAGAGGATGCAACGTTGAGATGATGCGAGGTTGAGAAGATGGGAGGTTGAGGTGATGCAAAGTTGAGAAAATGCCAGGTTGAAAAGATGCAAGATTAAGAAGAATAGAGATTGAGAAGATGTGAGGTTGAGAAAATGCAAGGTTGAAAAGATGCAAGATTAAGAAGATTAGAGATTGAGAAGATGTGAGGTTGAGAAGATGCAAGGTTGAGAAGCTGCAAGGTTGAGATGACGCAAGGTTGAGAAGATGTGAGGTTGAGAAGTTGCGAGCTTGAGAAGGTGTGAGGTTGAGAAGATCCGAGGTTGAGAGGATGCGAGGTTGAGAAGATGCGACTTTGAGATGATGCGACGTTGAGATGATGCGAGGTTGAGAAGATCCGAGGTTGAGAGGATGCGAGGTTGAGAGGATGCAACGTTGAGATGATGCGAGGTTGAGAAGATGGGAGGTTGAGGTGATGCAAAGTTGAGAAAATGCCAGGTTGAAAAGATGCAAGATTAAGAAGAATAGAGATTGAGAAGATGTGAGGTTGAGAAAATGCAAGGTTGAAAAGATGCAAGATTAAGAAGATTAGAGATTGAGAAGATGTGAGGTTGAGAAGATGCAAGGTTGAGAAGCTGCAAGGTTGAGATGACGCAAGGTTGAGAAGATGTGAGGTTGAGAAGTTGCGAGCTTGAGAAGGTGTGAGGTTGAGAAGATCCGAGGTTGAGAGGATGCGAGGTTGAGAAGATGCGACTTTGAGATGATGCGACGTTGAGATGATGCGAGGTTGAGAAGATCCGAGGTTGAGAGGATGCGAGGTTGAGAGGATGCAACGTTGAGATGATGCGAGGTTGAGAAGATGGGAGGTTGAGGTGATGCAAAGTTGAGAAAATGCCAGGTTGAAAAGATGCAAGATTAAGAAGAATAGAGATTGAGAAGATGTGAGGTTGAGAAAATGCAAGGTTGAAAAGATGCAAGATTAAGAAGATTAGAGATTGAGAAGATGTGAGGTTGAGAAGATGCAAGGTTGAGAAGCTGCAAGGTTGAGATGACGCAAGGTTGAGAAGATGTGAGGTTGAGAAGTTGCGAGCTTGAGAAGGTGTGAGGTTGAGAAGATCCGAGGTTGAGAGGATGCGAGGTTGAGAAGATGCGACTTTGAGATGATGCGACGTTGAGATGATGCGAGGTTGAGAAGATCCGAGGTTGAGAGGATGCGAGGTTGAGAGGATGCAACGTTGAGATGATGCGAGGTTGAGAAGATGGGAGGTTGAGGTGATGCAAAGTTGAGAAAATGCCAGGTTGAAAAGATGCAAGATTAAGAAGAATAGAGATTGAGAAGATGTGAGGTTGAGAAAATGCAAGGTTGAAAAGATGCAAGATTAAGAAGATTAGAGATTGANTTTACTTTATTCCCATAATATTTGACATTATTCCCATAATATTTGACATTATTCCCATAATATTCGACTTTAGTCCCATAATATTTGACTTTATTACCATAATATTTTACTTTATTCCTATAATATTTGACTTTATTCCCATAATATTCAACATTATTCCTGTAATATTTGACATTATTCCAATATTTTTTGACATTTTTCCCATAATATTTGACTTTATTCCCATAACATTTTTCCATTCTTCCCATAATATTTAACATTTTGTTGAATGTGTTGTGGGCCAATGAAAAAAATGCGTTTGGCCGCAAATGTCCCCCCGGTGGCACTTTGGACACCCCATTTTGAGGACCAAGATCTTTGGTTGCTAGCAGTCGGGCTGTAGGATCAGACGTACTTTTGGGTCGGTGGCCTCCGACTGATGGAAATGTCAAGTTGGAGATGAGGAGACAAAAGGAAAAGAAGAATATTTGATCAAAGATGATTGAACAAATGGATGATTTTGGGTGTCCCAACTCCATCTGGTAGTTAAATGAAAGACAGACGCCGCCGAGTCTTATCAGGCCGCCCCAGTCCCCTAAGACCCCAACGCCGTTTCATCTGAAGGAGTTCCAAAACCAGCGGATAATGACTTTATTCCGTCTGCACGCCGCTAATCCTCACGGGAATTCTCACGCGAGCCAACAAGAAGATAACCCGACAACTTCACACCAACGACGCCCGTCAGGTGGCAGGAAGCGGATTTACTCCTCGCCAGACGTCCGTCCGAGGACAGTCTGGCGTTTTTTCAGAAGCAGAGACATATACAGCATGTACTCTATGCAGTACTACTAATGTGTTGTACACAAGGACACATACAGTATGCACAGTACGTACGGCATGTACTCTATGCAGTACTACTAATGTGTTGTACATAAAGACACATACTGTATGCACAGTACGTACGACATGTACTCTATGCAGTACTACTAATGTGTTGTACACAAGGACACATACAGTATGTACAGTTCGTACAGTATGTACTCTATGTCGTACTACTGTGTTGTACATAAAGACATATACTGTACGTACAGTATGTATGTACAGGATGTACTATATAGAGTACTACAAATATGCTAGTACACTGAGCCACACGTACACACTGTATGTACCATACTACAAACATGTTAGTACATGGAGATACAGTACATGTACGTACAGTAAGTACTGTACTCTAAAAACACGTTGGTACATAGCGGTACATGAATGTACAGGATGTACTGTACTACAAACATATTAGTACATGTACATCATGTACATAGAGTAAGTACTGTACTGTATGACCGCGTTCATACGTAGAGATACAAGTACACACAGGATGTACTTTAGGAAGATTCGTACCGTTACAGGGGCAGACGCTCTCCCAGTTGTGTCGCGGCGTGATGTAAGCCACTCTGGCGGTGGAGAAATGAGTCATGGTGTCTCCTGCCAGGTGGACGGCGTTCCTGCAGCCTCGTGGCGGACACCCGATGCCCAGACAGCCGTCGTGGCGCACCCTGAGGACGCTCAGGCCCAGGGAGTCTTCCATGTCTGACATGATGCCTAAACCGGGTCACACTGAGTTAACTTCAGGATTCAGGGATGAGAAGGTGTCAGATTGAGGATCACCTGCTAATCTGTTGGTTGGTAGAGGCTGGATGAGTCCACTCTGTGGCCTCCAAATGAGCAGAACCTCCAGAACCTGGCGGTCAGGGAGCAGCTGCAGGCTGGACAGGTGAAGCTCCTGCCTGGGGAAACCCAGACTGAGTGCTAAACTGCGCTGGAGACCCCTCCAGTGATCGCCCAGAAACACCTCAGGAGAGACCCCGGCCAGCTGCAGGGTCAAACCCGAGTCCAGCACCCTCTGAGTAGCTGCCCACACGTGAACTTTAACCCCGGTCCAGACGCTGAACCTGCCGTCCGTCACGCTGATGTTGAGCGAGTAGGAACCCTCCTCCACGTTTTCATCCGCCCAGATTTTACCATCAGCACGGTCCACGGAGAACCGCGGCCCAGCTGGGTCCTGAGAGACCAGCTGGTAGGACAGCGCGTCCTGCGGGTCCTGGTCCGAGGCGTGGAGCCGGCCGATGAGGTGGTTAGCAAAGAGGCCCCCGGCGGTGGTGATGAAGACCTCCAGAGGAACGACAGAGGGGGGGTACTTGCTCTGCTCGGTGACGTTGATGGTGACCACGCAGATGGATGAGAGCGGGGGGAGGCCGCTGTCCGTCACCTGAGCCAAACACAAAGATCTTGTTAAAGAAGACTGTTGGGAATGGAATACGTTCCACTCTGTACGGCAGCGTGTATGTGCTTTGTATACCACGGAGACATGAGCGACGATCGCAAGGCCTTTTACTTGGAACAGCCTCACCATGTCCTTGATAAGCCAACTAAACTATTGCGTCTCAGAAGCACTTAGCTATCCAACCAACATGAAACTCCAATCCCAACAATCAAAAGTCACCAAAGAAAGAGGTTCCCGTGGAGAGTTCCCCTTTAGAGTTCCTCTTCAGAGATTGACTGGATTCTGCTAGAGTTTCAGCTCAGCGCTGTCTCCAGTGCTGGCATTATAATTGCTTCTACTCACTCTCGGTAGAACAAATGATCTAACTTAGAACTTTGGACTGACCGGCTTTTTGGTTCCCGCCCTGCCAAAAGGGCAGAATCTTCTCAGTCAGCGTGAGAGCCGCACGCTGACTCGCCCTGCGGGACCCACCGCCACGATTCCACCCTTTCCTGCTATCGAGAGGCAGATTGCGCTCACTGCTCTGAAAAGGAGATGTCGGGTTCTACTTCTTTATTCTTCTGGGGATGGAAATGCTCCAAAAAATGCTCAAAAACGTTCAGAAATGCCCATCATTTTCGTGGCATTATATTAAAAAAATCTATATCATTTTTTAAAAAGTTGTAATATTATGACAATCAAACAAAACACAAATTAAGGTTTTTGGAAAATTTCGCTGGGAGAGAAGTCAAAATTATAAGGGGAAAAAAAGTGGAAATAGTTGGAAATTTAAAAAAAAAATTAAAAAACAGCTGTAATGTTACTAAAAAGACTAATTATTAAAGAAAAAAAGTCACACTTTACCAGAAAAAAGTCTCAATTCTATGAGATTAAACTCCTAATACTACGAGAAAAAAATAATGTCATAGAGATGAAATATATATTTTTTCAAGTAGTTATATTATTAGGAACGGGTTAAAATTTTAGAGAAATTAGATTGGGAGAAAGTTGGAATATTATGGGATTCAAGACAAAATATGAAGACAAAAATATTGCCAAGGACAAGAACAATGTCGTAATATTATGACAAAAAATGTCATTTTTGTAATATAACATTGAAATATTATAGAAAAAATACGTTATTTTACAAACAAGTCGTAATGTTTTGACAAACAGCAAATAAAGTTCAAAGAAGGAAATAATTGGTAATTTAAAAAACTACAGTAAAAATGCAATTTTGAGAGAGGAGTTTCAAAATAAAAAAGTCAGATCCTAACAAGATGATAAGTCTGTTGCCAAAATAAATTTGCTATAATATGAGGAAAAATAATGTCATGTTGGTAGAGATGAAATAATTTATTTTCTGAAAGCTAAAACCAAATAAGCTAATCATTTTTCAGAAATTACTGAAAAATATTATGGGAAAAAAGTCACAGTAATACGAAATGAAAAAAGAAAGATTACACTTTTGTGAAATAAAAAAGAGTGAAGTTGCTTTTTCACCTCAAGCTTCCTGGAAACGTACGTTTGCTTTCCTAAATTTCCCCTCTCAAGCCTTCCGTTTTGCACTACGTGGCCCCCGCTGGAGGAACCACCTTTGCCCCGAACACGCCGCTGTGAGTCGCTCGGTCGCTGCGCCTCACTGCATCACAAGCGCAACGCCAGGAGGGATTGCGGCCACCGGGTGTCGCCAAACCTCACGTTCCGTCGGCCTGCAGACATGTTTGGACTAAAAGGCGCAGGAGCGGCCACACCCTGACAAAAAAGGCATGCCCTGCAAAATACGGAACCATATATTTCCGCATGCAAACACCTCAGAAGAGATGGTGCTGGAGGTTCCGCGCGTTCCTTTGGTGGGTTTTGGGGTCAGAGGTCACGTGTTGAGCTTCGTGTCCACACGGCAGAAAAGGTCAGCAATATTACAGCAACAAATCAACACTTCCAGCGGGGGCAAATTTAGGATTGCAGGTTCAATCCGCAGGCTGAGAAGATCTGAGCGGTGCGGAGGACCCGGCGGTGAATGATGCTGCTGCTGCTGATGACCTTGGACCCGCTACTGCAAAAGACAGACTTTGGACTGGCAGTGCCCGCCACTCGTCTCCGTGTCAGCGCAACTTCGGGCGAGGACGACGGCAATCATCTCATTAGCTGCTCTCGCCCGCCCCCCCACAGCTGCACCCCG
Organism: Oostethus manadensis; assembly: GCA_024372805.1. NCBI lineage: Eukaryota > Metazoa > Chordata > Actinopteri > Syngnathiformes > Syngnathidae > Oostethus > Oostethus manadensis. The sequence continues at coordinate 5,136,550 of QODF01000009.1, read as the reverse complement.
CCACGGACCCTCACCGTGAGCGTTTTATCTCCACGAGGCTGGGATTACCGCACACTGACACGTTACTATCGTTCGGAAGACTCCGGCAAACACGGAAGCAGGGGAGTCCGCGTGGGGGGTGAGAAGTGACAAAAGGATTTGTCGTTTCACGAGCGAGGCGGCGGAGGAGCGACAGTGACGGGAACCAGAAGCTAATATTGCTCCAAACTATCTTGCCTGAATCTTCAGCCGGTGCTGAGCTTTGCTCTTCCTCCTGAGGGGGGCCGCCAGCGACAGCAGGCCCCCCTGGTCCACGTGGAAGCGGCGGTCCTCGTTGCCGCTGACGATGTGGAAGGAGAAGGGCGGTCCGTTCCTGGGCGTGTCCTTGTCCGTCACCACCAGCTGGAGGACGCCGCTGCCCACCGACTCGCCCTCCTGCGGCGGAAACACACGCACGGTCAAAGCAGGGGTGTCCAAAGTGGGCCCCCGGGGGGATGGGCCATTCCAAAAATATCTTTTAACAAGAAAAAAAAAGCAATCAGTTGATGCAACTTTATTTGTATAGCCCAGGGGTGTGCAAACTGTGGCCCGTGGGCCACATTAGGCCCGCAAAGCATTTTAATTTGGCCCGATGAGCATTTCCAAATTCCCTTTTTGAAACCTTTAACATTGAAACCGGATTATTGTGGCACACTCGAGTCACCAATGCAGTCTGATAACTTACCAACTGCACCATGTGGGCACACAAATCAAAAGCCACGCCAAAAAAACCCGTTTACAGTCATTCCTCCGCAAGGTATGCTGGGTAGCATTTTGTTGCATTTGTGATTGCAAATATTTTGAGGAGGTCGTCAGAGAAGCAAAGAAAGAGTAACATACGCTTTATTTCCCAGAGTTCACCTTGTTGTTGGAGATGAACTACCCAGCATACCTTGCGGGCATTTGGAAAGAATAGTTTTGTATGTGTTATGGTTCGTTACTTCATATGATGCGTTACTTTGGATGTGTTGTTTTCTTGCGTAGCACCGTGAGCAAAGAATGTCCTTCTGTTTGAGGACCACGTATTTGCTGACGGCCCCTTCGGGCCAACTTGGCCCAGCCAACCCAGACGGAATTGCGAGGAAGGAAAAACGCATTCCCACTAAACTTTTAGCAGCTAAAAGTGTCACACCAACGACAGAGCGGCCCTCTCGGGTCGTGACGTGTTGCAAAGCTTCTCTCTTTAATTACCCGTGGCCATCAGCTGGCCCGTCTCCATTGTGACCCCGCCTGACCTCACACGTGGCAGACGCTGGAGACGGGAGGAAGGATGCTGGTCAGACCGGACTCGGATGAGGTGTACGGTACAGTATGTAAGGCTACATCCGTCACCTTTCCTGTCTCACACATACAGTATATTTTATTTATATATACAGTATGGTCATATCATTTTCACACATTTATTTATGTCATTTTCCTTTTATTTCCATTATTTTTATGCTTTTATTGAGATCAGTTATTTGTCTTCTTTACAAATTTACAAATGTTTTTTACACTCTTATTGAAGTCATTTTTATTGGTATTTGTTTTTTGTTAGAAAATGGGCGCTTTCTTTTTTATCTTGACTCATTTTTATTATTTTTATGTTTTTATTTAAGTCTTTATTTTTACACTTTTAATATTTATTTTGCTCTTTTATGCAAGTCATTTTTATTTTTTAAATATTTTTTTATTTAAGTCATTTATTTAAGACGCTCCAAATAATCGCAAGTAATATATTTGTATTTCATTTTTCGTTTTTGAAATGTTTTTAAAAAAGTCATCTTTCTTAAGATTTATTTGTACACTATTATTTCATTATTATTTTTTTACATTTGTACTCAAGTCATTTTTCTTATCATTTATTTTTGTTATATTTTTACACTAATATTTAACAATTATTTTAATTTTTTTTAACATTTTTATTCAAGTCGTTTTTCTTATGATTTATTTTAGTTATATTTTTACACTATTATTTAATAATTATTTTAATTTTTTTTACATTTTTATTCAAGTCGTTTTTCTTACTATTTACTTTTATTATTTTCCTCCCCTTTTACACTAGTCATTTTTATTCATTTATTTATGCCTATAAATGCCTATATATGTTTATTGATGCATATTTTGTATACTTGAATTCAAGTTTTTCTTGTAATTGCCATCTTTTGAAGCATGAATACACATAATTACGCGTGCATTTCAGAGGAACTGATTAAGGCACAGCCGCCACCCTAACGAGGCCAAGCGGCATAGAAGATGAATGAATGAATGATTAAGACACGTTGTCAAGGAAACGTGGAGAAAGATGACAAAATATTGCTTATTTTGGCTTGAAAAGAAGTCGTGACATATTTTTATGGGATGTTTGACGCGCCGCCTGCGACCCGCCCCGAGTGCATCAGTCTCCCACTTTTGGGCCCCAACCCGCCGGACATCATGATTCTGATCACCTGAAGCAGCAGGCTGTGTTGGACTCGCGAGAAGAGCGGCGGGTTGTCGTTGACGTCGGTGACGGTGACGGAGACGAGGACGGCGGACGAGAGCGGAGGGCGGCCTTCGTCGGCCGCCTGCACCGTCAGAGAGTACTGAGGAAGCTGCGGAGACAATTTGGATTTTACGTATTATCAACTCTGCAAACAATACAAAAAGTTATGATATTACGAGTCCAAATATGATGGGGAAAAAAGTCGTAATATTACAAGGAAAATGTACATTTTCAAAAGTGAAACAGCCTTCATTTTATCAGAATAAAGTCCAAATAATATGAGAAAAGTCTTCATATATTTAATATGTGTAATAAGTCGTATATTTTTCACAGCCTTGTGTGAAAAAGTGCATTATTCATATGAATATGATTATTGTTCATATGAACTTCAATTTGTTGTTTTGACATTTTCAAAATATTTCAATGTTCTTCTCATAAATACGTCATATTTTGATTTTATTCATTGCAAGTATTTCCCAGAGCAATTTTCCAAAAATGGTAACTTTGTTTGTTTTGTTCTTCTTCAGCGTACAATTGAAAAAAAATAATGATTCAGAATTTTGAATTCATAGGCCAACCACGCGCCTCCAACGGCACGCGGGCTGCACTTTGGGCACCTCAGGTATCGTGGGAGGAGGGTTTATTGTCGCCACGCTGCTCACAGCCACTAGGGGGCGTGTTTGCATGGCATCTTGGGCTCGCTATGATATGGTCTATTATTATTATTATTACTATTATTATGATTTTATCACACACACACTGACCTGCTCCCGGTCCAGTCCGGCGCAGACGGTGATCTCGCCGCTCCGAGGGTGGATGGCGAACTGCCGCAGCGGGTCGCCGCTCACGATGGAGTAACGCACCAGGCTGTTGAGCGGCCCGTCCATGTCGCTCGCCGTGACCTTGAGTGACGGGATGGGGCGGGGAGTTATGAATGGGTGTAGACACACACACACACACACACACACACACACATTGTACAGTTAAAGGGGAAATAGTCACGCAAACTTGAATGTGCATGAAATGTTTGGAAATATAATAGACACGTATAATATGCACGCATTATACAAAAATGTTAGAATTGATATTAAATATAACATGAAACATTTCAATTCAATATTACAAGTGTTACGTTCTTATTATAATAAACAATAAAAACTTTTTTAGTAAAAACTCTATTATGTAAAAAACAACATATTAATTTATTATACAATGTATTTAAATTGAATTTTTAAAAAGGTATTGTTATTCATTTAATATTTGACATTTTTGCATCAGGTATATTTTGACTTTATTCCCATAATATTATAACTTTATTCTCATAATATTATAACTATGTTCCTTTAAAATTACAGCTTTATTCCCATCATATTAAATAAATATACTTTATTTGTTGTTTTGTTTGTTTCTTATAATGTTACAACTTAAAAAAAACATATTTGTCATGTACTTTTCTTTTCCCTGATATTTTGACTTTATTCTCATAAAATTACATCTTTTTTTTCCATTTCTTCTCATTAGTGTGACTTTATTCTTGTAATAATGTAACTTTTTCCCCAACCTCATTTTCCAAAAATGACTTTGACTGTTTTGTTTGCTTATCCTAATACTATAAGTAAAAAAATAAAATAAAATTTCCCCATTGTTGTTTTTCTTTTTTTACGTTCATTTTTTTTCTTGTAAATGTTCTACTCTTATAATTTATTCTCGTAATATTCTAACTTTTTCCCCAACCTCATTTTCCAAAAATCACAACTTGGTTTTGTTTTGTTTGCTTCTCATAATATTAAACATGTTAAAATATTATATATATATATATATATATATAAATGTATATATTTCTTCCGAAATGATGTTCTTGTAAAAAAATTTGACATTATGGTCGTAAAATTATAATGGTTTTTTTTCCATTCCTGATGTTTAGTTTCTTAGTTTTCCGATTATTTCAACTTCCATGCATCCATTGTCTGAGCCGCTTATCCTCATTAGGGTGGCGGGTATGCTGGAGCCTATCCCAGCTGGCTTTGGGCGGGAGGCGGGGTACACCCTGGACTGGTCGCCATTTCTACTTTCCTCTTGCACATAGCAACGTTATGCTATTCCTCATGACACCTCTTAATATTAATTTTCCATGTAAAATGCTACTTTTGGGACGTGGTTGCTGGTTTCCTTCCAGGGACTTGGGAGGAGGACGGAAGCTGCAGCACAAAAACGCTCCGGAGAAGAAAAAAGGTCGCAAGTGTGATCAGCGAGCCACCGAGCCGTGTTATTGCCGCCTTATCTCCCGCACGCCTGGCATGACGGCTGACATGATGGCGGATAACCGCGCCGGCGTGTGTTGAGTCATCGCTAAAGTATCTGTGATGCCATGTGGCTTTACCTGCACCTTATTTATGCGGAACCTCGCAGCGTCCCACAACACGAGACGCCGCGAGGTCATCCAGGGTTCGCCAAGGTCAGGCGCCTGTGCCACCCACAGCACCCCTCGCCACTTCCTGCTTTGACGTTCCCAGCCTCACCATCACGGGGTTTTCCAAAGATAATAATAAATACATATTTGGAAATTTGCAGTTTTGGGAGAAGTGTCTGTTTGACTGAAAAACATGCTACACGCTAACCTTAGCACGCTTACACTGGCATGCTAACACGGATTTCTCTTGTAGATCTCATTCTTTACACTTCCTGTCGGACAAACTAAGCATCTGCATACATTCATACCCATGAAAGTGGTTAAAAATGGCAAAGCTGCCGTCGGCATGCTAGGCTAACTTTGCATCAGACCCTAGTACATTAGCTAACATACTAATGTTAGCATGCTAACACCTAGCATACTTGCATCATTTCATACTCATAAAAGGGTTTACATGTTAACATGTTAGAAATGCAAACATGCTAACTCCTAACATGAAAACACTACATGTGTCTGCATTTTTATACCCATAGAGTGGGGGAAAATTTTTTTTAACATGCTATTGGAGCGTGCTAATGCTAGCCAGCTACCCTGAAGTGACAACCCAAAGCTAACATGCTAATGTTGACAAGCTAGCAATGTTAACGCGCCAGTATGTTTGATAGCGTTTAGCCTATGTGGAAGTTGATATTGACTATGGCGTCTTAAATACCAACATGCTAACATGCTAACTGCTAGCGTGCATGAGTTCAAAGCACCAGAGCATGTTTCACAGACGGCTTTCTGGGCGTCATCTCTGCTGTACCTTCATCACCAGGCTCCCCGCCGCTTCGTCCTCGGGTATCTCGGCGCTGTAGTCGCCCCGCCCGAAAGCGGGCGCGTTGTCGTTGACGTCCGTCACGTCGATGACGAGCATGGCGACGTCGCCGAGGGCCGGCCGGCCCCGGCTGCCCTCCACGGACACGTAGAACTCCCGAGAAACTTCAAAGTCCAGCGGGGCGGCGAGGGTCAGGAGGCCTGCGGACGCACGCGCTCGTTATTTCAGCATCCTCCTTATTTCAGCATCCTCCTCCCCCAAACTTTGCACTTCTTCCCGTCACGTTTTATCTGCGCACTTCCTGTCCTTCTCTGTTTTGGGGGACTTTGGAGTCAAAATCAACAAAAAAAAAGTAAAAAGGGAAAAAGTTCAAATGTGATGAGAATAAGTCAAAATATTATGGGAGTAAAGTCAAAATATTATGGGAATAAAGTCAAAATATTATGGGAGTAAAGTCAAAATATTATGGGAATAAAGTCAAAATATTATGGGAGTAAAGTCAAAATATTATGGGAGTAAAGTCAAAATATTATGGGAATAAAGTCAAAATATTATGGGAGTAAAGTCAAAATATTATGGGAATAAAGTCAAAATATTATGGGAGTAAAGTCAAAATATTATGGGAGTAAAGTCAAAATATTATGGGAATAAAGTCAAAATATTATGGGAGTAAAGTCAAAATATTATGGGAATAAAGTCAAAATATTATGGGAGTAAAGTCAAAATATTATGGGAGTAAAGTCAAAATATTATGGGAATGAAGTCAAAATATTATGGGAGTAAAGTCAAAATATTATGGGAATAAAGTCAAAATATTATGGGAATAAAGTCAAAATATTATGGGAGTAAAGTCAAAATATTATGGGAATAAAGTCAAAAGATTATGGGAATAAAGCTTCAATAATACAAGAAAAATGTGCAAAAAGAAAGTTGAAAAGAGCAGAACAGGAGGAAGCTGTAATTTTACAAGAATAAAGTTAAAACATGACGAGAAAAAAAGCTTACAAGATTATTCTTGTAAGATTGCAACTTGTGTTCTCGCCACCGCAACCCCTGCCTGCTCGGGCTTCCGGGTTAACCTTTTATGAACGACGGATTCGCCCTCGCCCAGCGTCCGTGAAGGAGGCGTTGGCTGTTTACTCGTTGTTATTGTGGGGTCACCTTGGCGACACATTTCGGGGAAATACCCGAGTGAGTCCCTAAGAGGCGTATAGGGAACTTTTAGGGGTTGTTGTCATGTGACTATTCCAGGATAGCTTCCCGAAAATGGCAGCAGGAAGTTTCCACAGAAATCCTCAGTTCCTTGTACTTTGGTCCATCTTCTGAGAAGCTGCAGTTCATTCAGTTCTTGCAGTCCATGGCTAACGTTTTCCTCCCCCATTGCTGCTAGCTGTGGCCTCTAATCTAACTCGGTGAACTGTTGTCCATCCATCCATTCATCCATCCATCCATCCATCCATCCATCCATCCATTCATCCATCCATCCATCCATCCATCCATCCATCCATCCATTCATCCATCCATCCATCCATCCATCCATCCATCCATCCATTCATCCATCCAACCATCCATCCATCCAACCATCCATCCATCCATTCATCCATCCATACATCCATCCATCCATTCATCTTCTCCCGCTTATCCGAGGTCGGGCCACAAGGTTTTGACCCTAAGACAAAAACCCCAGAGAAGAGCAGCTCCTCCCGGCAGATCCTGAGGTGTTCCCAGGCCAGTTAAGGACGTGTCCTGGGTCTTGAGTCATGAATCCATCTCCGGGTCGGAGTGGAGGAGTTTAAGTACTTCAGTATCTTGCTCACGAGTGAGGGAAGGATGGAATGCGAGATGGACAGGCGGATGGAGATAGTGGCGTCTGCAGTGATGCAGACTCTGTGGTCGGTCCGGTCCATCCGGTTCCGACCTCAGTGGCGTCTGCTGATCATTCCAGCTCATTTTTCTCTGGCCTGGAAAGCGGAATACCCGGAGAAAGCGCACACACGCATGCACAGGGAGAACATGCAGACTCCGTCATCTACACGCAGACCAGCTGACACCCAAACCTAACTGGATAAAGACCATACACAAGTCCCAGTAACCACGGGCCATAACGTAGCACTGTCATTGCGTGTCCGGTAGTCGGTCCCGTCACTGCGTCCCGGGTCCATATTGCACACTATAAAACATTCATTCATTCATTTTCTATGCCGCTTATCCTCGTGAGGGTGGCGGGTATGCTGGAGCCCATCCCAGCTGACTTTGGGCGGGAGGCGGGGCACACCCTGGACTGGTCGCCAGTCAATCCCAGGGCCACTAAAAAATATTTTACACCCAATTTCACCCCAAAGCTGCACTGTTTTGCTTCCGTTTATTTTGGTCAAAAACTGCGACAGGCGGGAAGAAAAGCCCTGCTGGGATTTGAAGAGATGGCGGACGTCGGTCCAAAGATTAATGGGGGACCCCAATGAGGATAAGCGGGATAGCAAATGGATGGCAAAACGTCCCAAACTTTTGTCTGTTCGCCTGATGAGGTATTCAGTTTAAACGCGCTCCTCGTGTTTATCGTCTTCCGTTGCCGTCCTGCTTTCCTGCGCCGCTCCCGTCCAATTGCGGGCCTTTGGAGACGCGTCCGGATTTGTTTCACGTGCGTCCCTCTGGTCATTAGGCCCTGCCTTCCCTCCGCCTAAATGAATCCTAGCAGACGCTAGCGCCGCGACGTCCTCCTTTGTGGAGTAAATTGCCGTCTCAACCGCACAAATACGTCTTTTCGTTCGCAAGCTGTCAGCCGCGCAAACCCCTGGAGGCTGGCGTCCCAGCCTGCTACAGTCCTGCTTGTCATTATGCTAATGGACTCGTGCACACACTGCACTTGCACCCGACACTGCGTGTGTGTGTGGGTGCGTGGCAGGTTTTGTGTGGCAGGCAAACTTTAATCTGCGAGCCGTGATGTGATCAGACTTCCCGCGAGGAGCAAAGTGGCTGAAGGTTTTTGTCACCGTCAACTTGAATGACTCCCGTGTGCATCGTCGCGTATACACACACACACACACACCCTTTACGCTCCTATTGCACAATATAGTAAGCATAATAAACTAAGAAAATAAGATATGTAAGACATAAATACAACGATACGTAGACTCAAGCGTTCTTGGTTTTTTGTTTCTTACTTCGGGTTCGGTACCGGACACTCTGTGGTGTCTTCGGTCTCATCAACACCCCATTACTGACACCTAGTGACTGTGGTGAGAGCAGCCATGTTGTTTGGTTTAGAGACAGTGCCGCTGAGGACAAGACAGGAGGCAGAGCTGGAGGTAGCAGAGATGAAGATGCTGAGGTTCCCTTTGGGTGTGACCGGGATGGACAGGATCAGGAATGAGCACATCAGAGGGACAGCTCATGTTGGAGGTTTCGGAGATAAAGTCAGAGAGGCCAGACTGAGATGGTTCGGACATGACCGGAGGAGAGATAATGAATATGTTGGTAGAAGGATGCTGAGTTTTGAGGCCTAGAGGAAGACCAAAGAGGAGGTTTATGGATGTAGTGGAAGAGGACATGAAGGTAGTAGGTGCAATTGATTGGGGGCAATTGATTCGCTGTGCTGACCCCTGAAGGGATAAGCCAAAAGGAGGAGAAGAAGAAGAAGTGACCAGTGAGGAATACTATTTGATCACAATTGTGAACGCCTTACTAATATTTGTAGTTTTTGTCATTTAGCCATTTTTGTGCTTGAAAATGCTTCATTTGGCCCAAAATATGGAGGACTTGACTATTAATTCACGCAAAGCAGCCTGATTTATAAGCGGAGGTTTTTTGTCAAAAAACACGGACGTCGTTTGCCCACATCTGGTGGTTAGAAGCGGAGCTGCAAGGGCTGATAGCGCCCCCTGTGGCGGGGGAAGGGAGTGGATAAGCGTTCATTAGAAAACTCAATCTCATTTCGGCGCTTTGTTGTTGCTTGGGGGCACGAAAGAATAACTTTGTGTGCATTGACGCTAATTCTTTGCTTGTTAGTATTTCAGAGGGCGCGACGGTCCCGGTCGAGTTTGTCAGGGTTTGTTATGATTTCCTGACGGGGGGTCGCGTGAAATCGTTAGACTTGGTGCCGGAACCAGTGGGTGGGTTTCCTCTGTTGATACAATCTCCCCGCCACAGCATGGAAACCCTACCGGTCAAACACACGTCCCAGTTTGTCCAGTTGTTTCCTGCCAGGCAGGGCCAACGAAGAGCTTGGAGTGGAACAAAGGTAAGACCCAAAGTAATGAAAAAGCATGCATATTTCAGACGGATAGACAAAGGCCTGTTTCAGGGACCACAAAATGGGCCAACAATGTAAAGCTGGTGGCGGATCGAGCCTTTGCAGTGCAGCAATGGACGACACTTTTCCTTGTTTCCTTGTTGTGATTGAATGTAATCAATTTAATGTGTTTTTTGTTATTACTATTCTATGAGATATTATCATATATTATATCTTTGCATCGATTGATCTGCTCACTGTTATATTATTATTAATAAGAGTTCATATTTACTCAAATTGTTGTCCTAACTGATTTGTATCGTACAGTATATGAACAAATGGAAATGGTTTTTTTGTTTGCCAGTAGGTCCAGGGTGTACCCGCCTCCCGCCCGAAGTCAGCTGGGATAGGCTCCAGCATACCCGCGACCCTAATGAGGATAAGTGGCATAGAAAATGGATGGATGGATGGATGGAGTCCAAACTTCCTTCCCACTGCCCTCCTGTTTCAAATTGCTTCCCATAATCTCCCCTTCTTTCAAAACAATACAAAGTGTTTGTCAGAGCCCGGCTTCCGCTCCGGGCAGCTTGCAGTGGTACTCCCGGGCCAGTCAAATAACCACACTCTCTGGGATGTCGCCCTGCTTTCAAATGCAGATGTTGCCAGGTGGTTCTGTTATGCGGTTCTGAGCGCTCAACTCCTTTCATGGCGTCTCATCCTGTCGCCCCGGGTTCCCGAGACGGCAACTCGGCCTCGAGATGACTCGCTCCATTTGCTTGCTGACTTTTGATCAAGAAAGGCCAAACCTCCAAAGCGTGGCCGCCCGAGGTGCGGCTTTGTTAAGACGCTTCGCATCTCATCCACTCGCAAGAACATCTCCCCCTTTCTGCACACGGACGTCGAGGCGGATCATGAATTAAAAAAGGACTTTCTGTCAAACGCCATCGAGATTCCAAGCAACGTTGCCGGGCCGAAGCCGTCTGACTTCTTCTTCTGCTGTTCGTCTTCTTCTTATCGCTACATCAGAGCCTTATCAGAGCCCCCAGATAACAAGCACCGCCTTCTAATGATTTACCGGGCCCGCTAAGTACTGTCCGAAGGGCACAAAGTCCAAATCCAGCAAGTAACAGAAGCTTAACATCTGCAAGTTTGACTCCAAAGTACGCTTGTTAAAGTAAAAGCGACCAAACGTGGATCATCGGAACCACAGACAGACTACTGATCAACTTCCACGGGATGAAGAGAAGCCTTGATTCCAATGGACCCTGAACGCCTCACCTTCCTGCCTTGGAATTTCATGTTCAAGTTCATGTCGATTGGCCGGCAACCAGGCCAGGATGGGTAGCTCACATGACGACAGGAACCGCTGCTATGATTCTTTCCCTGCGCTGAAAGTGTGCGTACATCCGTGGTCTCCTTGCTGCGTGTTCCACGCCAGCACAGGCAGGAGCTCACACAGGCAGGAGCTCACACAGGCAAGACCTCACACAGGCAGGAGCTCAAGCAGGCAGGAGCTCACACAGGCAGGAGCTCACACAGGCAAGATCTCACACAGGAGGGAGCTCACACAGGAAGGAGCTCACACAGGAAGGAGCTCAAGCAGGCAGGAGGTCACACAGGAAGGAGCTCACACAGGAGGGAGCTCAAGCAGGCAGGAGCTCACACAGGAAGGAGCTCAAGCAGGCAGGAGCTCACACAGGAAGGAGCTCACACAGGAAGGAGCTCAAGCAGGCAGGAGGTCACACAGGAAGGAGGTCACACAGGAAGGAGCTCACACAGGAGGGAGCTCAAGCAGGCAGGAGCTCACACAGGAAGGAGCTCAAGCAGGCAGGAGGTCACACAGGAAGGAGCTCACACAGGAAGGAGCTCACACAGGAAGGAGCTCACACAGGAGGGAGCTCACACAGGAAGGAGCTCACACAGGAAGGAGCTCAAGCAGGCAGGAGGTCACACAGGAAGGAGCTCACACAGGAAGGAGCTCACACAGGAGGGAGCTCAAGCAGGCAGGAGCTCACACAGGAAGGAGCTCAAGCAGGCAGGAGGTCACACAGGAAGGAGCTCACACAGGAAGGAGCTCACACAGGAAGGAGCTCACACAGGAGGGAGCTCACACAGGAAGGAGCTCACACAGGAAGGAGCTCAAGCAGGCAGGAGGTCACACAGGAAGGAGCTCACACAGGAAGGAGCTCACACAGGAGGGAGCTCAAGCAGGCAGGAGCTCACACAGGAAGGAGCTCAAGCAGGCAGGAGGTCACACAGGAAGGAGCTCACACAGGAAGGAGCTCACACAGGAAGGAGCTCACACAGGAGGGAGCTCACACAGGAAGGAGCTCACACAGGAAGGAGCTCAAGCAGGCAGGAGGTCACACAGGAAGGAGCTCACACAGGAAGGAGCTCACACAGGAGGGAGCTCAAGCAGGCAGGAGCTCACACAGGAAGGAGCTCAAGCAGGCAGGAGCTCTCACTACAATGTGACTTATTGAAATGATTAGCATAAATCGAGGAGCAGACTTGGAGTACAGCCCCGGGCCGCCTTGGAGGGACAAATATGGATTCAAGCGTGAATCCATTTCTGCTTGTTTTTGCGCTGCGAGGCAAGTCAGCTGCTCTCCAGCTAAAAACAAACACACCATTAAAACTTTACTCCTCGGCGCCGCTTCGCCCAACGCCGTCCGGCCGGCCGCGACGGAAAGACGACAGCAGGAGATGTTCGCTTTATCAACGGATGACTGCTTCTCATGGCGGCGTGTTAGGGCCACATTCATACACCTTCACATATCCAGACTCAAGGTGTGATTTTATGAGGAAAAAAGTCATAATATTACCAGATTAAAAATCTACATTTTATGGAAAAAAAATTAGAATATTATATTACAAGATTAAAAGTTGCAATTTTACAGGAAAACTATTTGTAATATTACAAGAAAACAGTCAAAATATCATGTAGATATATAAAGTAGTCATTTTGCATGGGATTGCAAAATATAAAATATTATATATAATTATATTAAATATATATTTTTATATATTATATAGAACAACATTTATATATATTATAATATTACAATATACAATATATATATCATATAATTAGAAATAATATTTTATATATTATAACAACATATATATAACATGACATATATATATATATATATATATATATATATA